>JAXCLQ010045416.1:4919-20486 GCA_035584115.1 Cedrela odorata | reverse complement strand
CATTACATGTTATACAAGTTCTTTTATTGGCCTTGACATTATAAAAATAGAGTATTGCATAGATATTGTTTGTGTGCGTGGTTTGAATGATAGGATTGCATAGATATTGTTTGTTTCATTCAGAGAAAGATATGGAAAACCAGAAGGAGAAATGCCTTTTTGTTATCACGGCATTGTTTTTCTTTTTAATATTTTTCACATAAGTTAATTTATAGATGATATCTTTTATTATATCTTAGTTGTTAGGACCACTGCCCTTTTTGTCAGCAGATTTTCTAAATGTATGTTACAAATGATTTTTCAAGTGAGAAATAACCTTTATGCTCTCGTAATGTCCTCCGATAAACCAGATCTTCGAGATGATAAGCAGTTCTTTGCAGATCATCCGGGTGCTGTTCCCATTAGTTCTGCTCAGGTAAAGATTTATGCTTCACATATTCTGACATCTTGCTTTGCTATTTTGTTTTTCCACTTGCAAGAATTTGTGAAAAAAAATTAATAGCTGCAATCTTTTGATTTTTACTCTTCCGTTTAATAGGGGGAGGAGCTGAGGAAGCTGATCGGTGCACCTGCTTACATAGAATGCAGTTCAAAAACACAGCAGGTAATATATTTATGAATATTGCTACATATCCCAAAAGTTATCCCAATTAAATCCATTTGAAATGAGGTGTCATGTGATGTGGTATTCATCTGTTAGATGATGAATTTTCATAACTTGGGATGATACTTTTGGGACACCTAGACATTTTTGTGTTTCATGTATGGTATTACAGACTTCTAATTGAAAGAATCCGTGGATTTTTGTTACTGCAGAATGTAAAGGGGGTTTTTGATGCAGCCATTAGAGTCGTCCTTCAACCACCAAAGCAGAAGAAAAAGAAGAACAAAGCACAAAAGGCCTGCTCAATATTGTGATTGAAATTAGGTGTAAAGAGATTATGACCCTCTGCCCTTTCTCATACTCTTCCTCTTCCTTCCTTCGGTCTTGAAAAAACCCGAAGGCTGCAAAACTGACAAACTTGAGGATCTCTTTGTGAATCATCGTAATTGCAGTGGTTTGGTATTGCTTTTCTTGGAGTTGTTGTGATCTCTAATTGTTGAAGCGCATTACGTAGTTGCCCACCGTTTCTTGACTCCCGGATTCAATATGCTTTATGTATTAATGGGATGGAATTTCCCAGTTCCCACTTAGAAAAAACAAACGTTTCCTTGCATGGACGTACTTAAATATAACTTTGTATTGTTTTTAAAAGACTTGACCATGTCTGCATCATCTTATGCTTACTTTTTGAATAGACTTGCTAGCTTATGTTATCGAACCTTGTCCTTTATCTGCCTTATCTCTGTGATCTACCTTTTTAGTATAAGCATCCCCCTTCCTGTAAAAGAAATAGATATGATGATTCTACCTTTATATAAGCATCTCTCTCCCTTTTAAAGAAATAGATTTGATCAGAAATTCGACTGTGATGTTGGGAAAATGAAAATAAAATAGACTATAAATTAAAATAATCCAAGTAGTTTTCTAGAGCTTTCAGTGTTGACGCAAATGAACAACCAATGTTCTCGACTCTAGGTTCGTTGCTTTTGATTGATAGAGAAAATTTGCTTGTGTGGGACTGGGATGATATTTTGGTTCATTGACATGAGAGATGTTTGGAATTGAGGTTCAATAAATTTTAATTCAATTCAATGTGATTGGTAAAAGCTGAGTGTTTATTGTAAATTTGAACTGCAGTGTTTTAGCGTCTCAAAGCAAATTGCAGCTTCTCCAATCCTCATTACGTGTATGGTAGTAGTATTTTCTTTTTTGTAGACACACACAGCATACCAAAAGGACAGAGTAACACTTACCGATCATTTTTTCTGATATTCGATTTTCAAACTGAAAATTTTCCACGCTTACTATCGTAGCAACTATATACTACAAACCTTTTTACCAATGGCTATGCAAAGCCTGTGTTTACGAAGAAAGCTGAGGTAAATGGGTGTCATAGCTTTACATTGTATTATATTGATGTGATAATACATTATTATGTTATTGTCACATATTCTACAGAAGTTTGTATCCTTATATTATTGTTCTCTCTTTAAGTATAACCTACGGCGTATTTTTTAGTCCAGCTACGTGCCACTTCCTCATACTTGGGCCTGTCAGTGTTGTACAGATAAGCAATCTCTGGAACAAGAGGATCATCTAGGTTGGGATCGGTGAGCAGAGAACATATCGAAAATAAAACCTGCGTTAATCAAAATTTTAATGCTAATTAATTGATGTTATTCTGGAAGTATTTAAAATGAGAAACCACCTTTGATATGGTGGGTGCAGGGCTCCACTTGTCGAGAATATCTAAACAGATTTTGTTTGTTACTACTAATAGAGCAGTGAAATGCCATGGCAAAAGCAGCTTGCTAGCTTATGGGTTCTCTCCGCCCTCATATTCGTGATCTATCTTTGTATAAGCATATCTTCTTCCTGTAAAAGAAAAGGATATAATGTCTACCTTTGTATAAGCATCTCTCTCCCTGTTAAAGAAATAGATATGTGATCAGAAATACAACTGTGACGATAGAAAAATGAAAAAACAAATAGAATAGTGTTAGAAAAATAGCTTTCTAGAGCTTTCGGTATATGCAAATGAGTCAATGTTCTTGACAATTTTAGCTGGCCACTAATATGGAATGGTGGCTGTGGATGATGCTTTGATATTTTGAGAGAAGAGAAACGCCGTTGGATTTGGGATATCATCTCAACCATTGAGGAAAAGCACCTTTAATTTGAGTTATCCAATGAATTTTATGATTTGTGGGGAATGGAATATTACATGAAGTGACCATTTCTGTATTCCATGTCATTGATGGCGCGTTTGTGTTGCTAACAATTACATGACTGCCAATTAAAACAAAGTTAAGTTCAAACCTAAGACATTTTACCTGCCAAATTGAGAGAAGTTTAAAAGCTACAATACCCAGAAAGCAAATTGCTTTTGCCATGGCATTTCATAGCCGTACTAGTAGTAATCAACAAAAGGAACAAAGTTGGGACCCTGATTAAGCTAAAACAAGCTTGAATTAAGGGTAGGAGAGACATATTGTGTCTATATTAAGCGCTTTTGCAGTAGAAGCACTTCTTGAGAAAATTCTCAAACGCACTCTAAAAGCTCATCATTACATATGGCTAAAGTGAAATGGATCCCAAGTGCATATTATCTTCGTAAGTTGGCCAACAGTTTTCCTGTTGCAAACCCATAAATGTCCTTTAGATACCCATCATGTTACTAAATTTGCCTGTAATCTTGACCAATCACCAAAAGATAAAAATTCATGTAAGGAATTGAAAATCAGATCATTAAAACAAAGCTAAACTATAAAAAAAAAATAAAAAATAAAAAAGAGGTGGATTCTTTTCCTATTGCTTTTCAGGAATTTATTCCCTCAAGTTTGTATCCACTGAATGAAATTAAGAACTAGGGATTGGACCGCACCTCAGCTCTTTTTCTCACTATTTAAACCATGATATCTCCTCTTTCCAGGGTATCCAGCTTTCTATTCAATTCAATTCTCTAAGAAGCTTTATTTTATGAAATTTGCATGAATGGCTTCAAAAAGAATTCTCAAGGAGCTTAAGGAGCTCCAGAACGATCCTCCGAGTTCATGCAGTGCAGGTATAATACATACATATGCATTAAACGAACTGCTGAATTGCTAATCTTTTTCTATAATTTCTCCGTAACATGTGTAATTTTGATGGTGGAATTAAGGCCCTGCCGCTGATGATTTGTTTCGTTGGCAAGCAACTATCATTGGTCCAACTGACAGTCCCTATGCCGGTGGTATTTTCCATGTTGCCATTACTTTCCTTTCCGAGTACCCTTTTAAGCCTCCAAAGGTAATATTTGTACACAATGATATCCAAACTTCATATTGCCCCTTTTTTTCAAAATACTACATGAATATGAATCAAACCTCTTGCGAGGAAGATTGGAATTGCAGACCTCCTTCCCCTCGTTAAAACTTGATATATCAAGAGTGTTTTTTGTTATGATCAACACAGGATGCTAATTCTTTGAGTTGTTGATGCTATTATTCATTTTTGGCAGGTTGCATTTAGGACGAAAGTTTTCCATCCAAATATAAACCACAATGGGAGTATCTGTTTAGATATTCTGAAGAACCAATGGAGTCCTGCACTCACCATATCAAAGGTGGTATCTCAATTCAAGCAAGCATTCCCAAAACAAAAAAGAAAACATCTACAGTTTTTGAAGATAATGATGGATTAATTAGCATTAAAATTATGATTAATGCAGGTTTTACTTTCAATATGTTCGCTGCTCACTGATCCCAACCCAGATGATCCACTTGTTCCAGAGATTGCTCATTTGTACAAGACTGACAGGCTCAAGTATGAGACTGTGGCACGTACCTGGACTCACAAATTCGCCATGGGTTAGAGATAATGGCTCCTGCGCAATGCACGGACACCTCATTTTTCTCCATAAACACATAATTTGCTTAGCTATTGGAAAAGTTTGCCGTATATAGTTACTACAATAATTGTGTGGAATTTTCCAGTTTGAAATCAGTTATCAATATAAATGATTGTAACTCTGTTCTTTTGTTTTATTGTGTGTTGTCTACAGAATGAAAATACTACCACCATACTAGCAATGAAGACTGAAAAACTGTGATTGCTTGTTTACAATAGTGAGATGCAAACTATGGCTAATATGCAAGGCATCTACCAATTGTTGCTACAATTTATATATAAATCAATTATTAGTATGTTTGCAAAATCCATAACAGCCTAAAAAGTTCATCTTATGTCCACTTGACAATCAATACAATGAAAATGATAACTCCAATCTTTAATATAATAAACACTCTTAACCACATTGATTCGTCGGTGAAATTGTTCTGGCAGCAAGAAGATATTAGAACCATCCCACGAGCAAATTTTCTCCATCAATCAGAAGCTAGGAACTGACAGAGGATAAAGGTTCAAAGACAATTGCTTTTTGGAGGTAACTTGTGATCAGACTATCGCTCTGTATTTTCTATTAATCATTTTAGTTTCTTAAATCATTCCTCACAAAAATTTTACTTCTCAGCCTGTACAAGCACATCCATATAAATATGTGCCATGCATGAAATGCCCTTCAGCAATTGCAGCTGAACACGTTATTGTTAAACACACAAGACAAACTACTGATGATCTGAGCAGGAAGAATTCAAAATGAGATTGTTGGTAGTCACTTGTACAATGATTATAATGCGAGTAACAATCAGTAATTAATTTATATCATCCTTCACCAAGGAAAAAAATGTCCAAGACTGCGCACAAAGTAAACCAAGTGACAGACAGTAGATACATAAAGAAATATGGAAAACCAGATTGTACGAATAAAGAATTTCAACACCGTTTTCTAATTGCATGGACTGGACTTCAACCACTGGGCAGAAAGCACATAAACGCAACGTCCACAGTGGAACAAGTCAAAACAGCACGGTTATCACCAGGAGCCTGAATCAAAATTCGTCCGAGTTTCCACAAGAAAGCAAGAATCAAAATATAAAGTCATGCCTTGATAGGCTCATACTTTTCACCCACTGCACCACCTTTCTGTTTCTGGAATTGTATGTACCTTAACGTGCTGGCCAAAAAAGCATCCACAGCTGGATCTGATGTACTAGAGTCGCTTTGCATCTCTGTTGTAATCAACTCAATCAGGCTCTGGATTGCAGCAGCATTTATCTGTGGGTTTCCCTTCTCAAAGAAATAAAGATACCTGCATATAATATATCGTGAGGATTTCTTCCCGTTAAAAGCTAATTCCAAACTCAAGTTCAAATGGAGGAGCAGGTATTACTTGTTCAGTATCTCCACAAAAAGTGAGACCGATCCAGTGCTACCCCGAGTCGCATTGGACATTTGTTGAGCAGCATTCGCTATTCTTAGTGCACGCTTAAGGCAAAGCAGGACCCTAGTTCAGAGAAACAATAAACAGAGTTTTGAGATGCTTTATCAATTACCATTAGTGATTGCTAATGATTTTCACTACCAACAGTATTTTCAGAAATTTTGATTCATGGAAGTTCACTTGATAAGCTTCCATTTATGCAAGAGGCTTCTTAAGAGATCAAATATAGAGCTCGAAATACTGTCTTCATAAAAAAGCACGCACATGACATGCATATAATAAAGGACAGGAAGATCATGTGTATACATACTTTGAGCTGTTATAGCAAAAATAAATGTATAATAACAAACCTCTCTCCGTCTTTTATGCTATCCTGATCATCAACCCAGAAAAGATGCGAGCATGCATAAACAGCTCTACACTGATCAGGCTTCTTTAAAAGTTTTGCAGAATACTGCAAAGGATAGAGCTTCGTTAGAAACAGGTCAACCCAACTCCATAACTAATTGAAATGCAAAACAATAATTACCCCTGTGGCCTTGTGTGTTAGAGTATCCCTGTTTTCTACACCAAAGACATGCATCCTCTGAAGAGTTCCAATTATTAAATGTATTGCTGTTATTTGTGCCCGAGAATCCTATAACGGAAAACATTTTCAGGAAAAGAAAATATGAGGAAATTATGCCTGTTTGATGTCACACTTTAAAGAATGATAGAAGGAAAGAGATTACTCTCCAGAGGTAATCCAACTTACTGAAATTTCTTCTTCATACAAGATGTATGCTTGTGTGAAAAATTCATATGCAACAGGTTCTAGATCACAGTCATTTGCAGCCTGATTATTAAGAAAAAATTGAGAAGTACTGATTAGATATAATATGCTTCAACAATTGGTCCTCTGAATATCAAAAGATTAGAACAGACCTCTGCACACTGCAAGTACAACCGTAATGCCAATTCAGGTGATGGAACACTATAAAGTGTCTCAATAGTCTGAAATAGTCAGCCATGAGCATGATTAGATTTATTGCACATGCAGACGAAAATACAAGACTAAGACTTGAGCCGATTGATTCTCCTAATTTAACAACATAGTCAATGCAACAGGAAATGCATACACATTATGTTCTAGAAAATTTCAACTGCCATCCCACCATTCTCCTCTACAATAATACGTGAAGAAAACTCACATTCCTTCTTTCAAGGAGAATATTAAAATTTCCATTACCTGTAAAACCCTTGTACTAATATTTTTAGAAGATCTTATCAAAAATATCTAGTAGAGTAGATATGGCATTAAGGATTTTAACGTAAGAAAGCCTCAACTATTTAACTCCCACTTTCCTTAAATCACTCCAAATAAACCACCAATTTTCCCATGATTTCTCAGTTCTCTCTCAAATTCCTACATAATTATATCAAGTCCTATCAACATATTTACCTTGTTACATGTGCATAGGCATCCCTCAACCTCTAATGGATATATAATCCCAACAGAATCCACAATATGCTAGCAAAGCATCATTCATGTAAACAACTCTTACATATAAAAATAATTGCTTGTTTTAGGTTTTCCCCAATTTGGCAACAGTTCGATTTTCATACAATGGAATTGATAGATAGATCATATCAATAAAAAGCCACCTGATTTAAAAGCTGAAAAATTTTCTTTGGTGTAGTTGATCCCTCTTCTCCAAAAGGATTTTCATCAGGGCCTTGAAGCTGCCGAACCAACTGCACATCATAGACAAAGTAAATAGGAATAAGGAATTTGTTGAGGAATCACGGATCCCAAAAGGTTAAGCTATAACTATATTCATCTTTTCTATACTCTAACCATGAAAGGAATCACAGCATACAGCTGACGACTAGCATGGGACTACTGATAACTAAATTATTACTTATCACAGAATCACAACAACAATCTTCAAAACTCAAAAGGTTATAAGCATTCACATAAGCTGAAAATATAGCAACACACCTTAAGAGAAGAAAAAACAAGGGGAGGAACAGTAAATGGTAGACGCTTGGGTCCTCCAGTCAAAAAATGCTTCCTCACTGTACATATGATCTGCAATATATAAAATGGATTAAGGCATTTCCAAATATACTCATGCACAAAGTCTGATAAGAAAGGAGAATAATATACTGAGCTTACAAGAAAAAGAGAACAGATAGAGAAAATTACCAAGAGAGCACATCATATTACAATAGAGAAATTTCTAGACAAACTTAAATACCTTTTATGCAAATTAACTCATAGAATATTACAGGAGTTTATATCAAAAACATTAAATTGCAGATCACTTGATACATCAGTCTGCTCTCTCTGGTTGATCAATTCAGTTCCAAATCAAAAAGCTCAGTTTTTTAATTAAAGTCAACAACACCAGTCACACCAGTAGATAAATTATCTCTGTTCACTTTGCATTTTCCGTGCATAGAATATACAAATCACTTGATATATCAGTCTGTTCTCTATGGTTGATCAACTCATAGTTCCAAATCAAGAAGATCAGTTTTTTAATTAATGTCAACAACACCAGTCACACCAGCAGGTAAATTATCTCTGTTTACTTTGTATTTTCCGAACATAGAATATAATAAGTCCAAAAGAATGCTATAAATACCATTAACTTTCTGTTAGGCTTCAATCCATTTTCCAAGTTTTGAACACACGAATTAAAAGCCTAAAATGAAAATGGCATGCATATTGAAGAAGGAAGAAACCTTAATCGTTCAACCCTTAATACAATCAGATATCCATTTTTATTTGAAAACCCCAATTGATGCAATAGAAATATGAGATCATAATGGTAAAACAACATTTAATATGGATGAGATTAGTGATCCAGGGATATTTTCGCCGTGTCAAATACCTTAAACATCTCCTCTGGTTCATCATTGTGAAGCATCTGAAGAAGACGTGCAACAGAATTCTGCTCTTCCTTGAAGTCATCTTCATCAACCTAAATTAACAGAAACGGATACAAACCATTTCAGTGAGAAAAGCTGCCAAACGTAATGGATCAATACCAGAAGCAATTGAGAATTAAGAAGGAAATGTAGCCTATATTGGTGTACTACAGGAGAAAGACGCTTCTACAAATATCAAATAAGAATAATAATACTACAGAGAAGTAAAATCCACAAGCAAACTAGGCCAAAATAGCAAGATATTCATCGACAATAATTAAGAAGGAAATGTAGCATATATTGGTGCACTATGGGAGAAAAGACGCTTCTACAAATATCAAACAACAAAATTACTACTACAGAGAAGTAAACTCCAAATAACCTCTTCATGAAGAGCCCCATCCAAGTCCTTAATAAGCCCTTTAATTAATTCAAACAATGCCTCCACCTACAAACAGAAACAAAATAAGAGTAGATAGAAAGAAAAATGAAAACATAAACATAAAAAGGAACAAAACCACATCACCCGGGAGCATGCTTGAAACAAAGGATAAGTGGATATATAATGGGTAGAAACATACCTTGTCAACAGTTGAAATATGAGTGTTGTTTTTCATAATGCTCTGAATTATAACAGTTGCCATGACTTTGTTTTTTTCACTGTCAAGGTATTCCATCACACAGGGATAGTTTGAAAGCTTCAGGACAGTGACAATGTCATTATATTTCTCCAGTGGTGCACTTAAAAGTGCAACAATCTGTTTTGTTGCTTTGCTGTCTTCAAGTTTTCCTTTGCCAGAGAGTTTATTAACACATGCTCCCTGAAGAATAATACAGACGAAAAATTACCTCCATGCTGAATTTCATTTATAACAACCTTTACAACAAGCACCTCCTCTAGAATTCCTTATTCCCATAATAATAAAAAACAAACCCGTGTGCACAACTATGAAACTCAATGACACAAGCAGACCTAATTAAGTTGCATACATTATTCATGCATATAAAAATCCAAGCTATAATCTGATCTTGCAAAAGAGCTTCCAATGTCCCATTCCACTCCCCAACTCAACTTCAGAAAATAGATTTTCTACCTCAAGAATGCAAACTTATTCTTCATAAACAGCAGTGATATGCAAAAATAACATATAATATGCATTCGTTGAGACATGCATTAATTAATTGACACCTCAATTCTTTTTAATAAAGCTATTCAAACAAATACACTATGGTATTTACTTATGTAGCACATTTAAATTTAACACTGAAGAAAACTAGTGCGCATTCATACATATATTTCCTCACTGACTAGAGTTGGGAAAACAGTATAGGCAAACACCTGTAAACTTAAATTGTAGTATCTCAGTGACCTGGTTTACAAGGCATACCTGTAATGCAGCATGCATAGTCAATCAAAATTTGAATAGATACATACCAGCACTTGATCTGCATAATCAAGCCGATCAGGGTGCACATGGAGAGTAAATGTAAGAAGAGACGAATATAAAGTTACAGCTCCAAGGATAGGCATGTCAGGCTGTGCTTCTATCACCTGCATCATCACATAGGCATCACAACATTTCCAGCTACCAAAATAAGTATATGAAAAATATTTTGCAATGAAAGTGGAAAGTAAGTTAAAAGAAAAAAGTTTGGAAGGAAACATGAAAGTCTCCAAAATATGTATAATAGGAAACTGAACATGCACACAAAGCGCATATGTTGCAGATTCAATATATTCCTTCATTTCTACATTTTTTATCTTTACATTCTTCAAGGCTAATACACAGATTTACCTTCCCTATGGCATTGTTCAACTTGGAAAAAGCTTCTACTTGCAAGAACTCAGGTAACACTTCTGTACTTGAAGCAGCATAATTTGATAGCCTTTCCATCAATCTAGATAGGACAGTCTTGATGTCAACAGTTGGCTGAGAAACACAAATGCAAAAAAGGAGAGGTTAAATATCAAATTTTTGGGCTGAAATTCATTGCATTTATCACTTAAACATCACTGAAATAGGAAGGAAAAGTCAAATTAGATGCAAAGGGCCAAGCAGACTAATATTTCATGAACCAGAAAAACATAAATATTCAACTAGTTACATGGAAGAGGACAAGGTAAGACCTTTGATATCAAAAATGTAGACCAAATTACAAACCTGAAGCTGCGGGAAAGCACCCAACAATATTTCAAGAGTTTGCAAGTGGTACTCATCAGGGAAGACTTGAATGATGCAATCCATCAGATAGTACTGTGCAATCTCATCTTTACAATTGACAACCTATCAAAATAATTGAGATGCAGAACCCATTGCGGTAAGTTAGCAAGTAAAAGTCGCCTATTATAAGGTTCGAACAATATAACCTACTATAAGGGAACTAAATGTTTGACAGACCTGCTCCAGAATTCTTGGAAGCACAGTTTCCATGTACATATCAAGGTCAACACCCTCTATCTGACTAAGGACATGCAGGTTCTTCCCAACCTAATTAGAAAGAAAGGAGGCAAAAGCGATGCTTTCCATAAGAGTGCACTGAATTGGGTGAAAATTACGGCAGTGAAATTAACCATATACAGGTTATTGATATTACAAGGTCACGTAGCTCGCTCCTTTCTTTCTCCCGTTTATCCTTGTCCCGGGCAGGTCCCTGCAGACCAGAAATCCCGACAGCAAGCCTCAACTCAGGGTCAGCAAAGAGTATGAATGATTCACAAGCAGTATAACACCTGCATGACCAGAAATCATGCCCTCATGATACAAATTTACCTCCATGACATGCAAGAGATCGTGGATGCATGCATGCCAAACATGAGAGCAGGTAACAGTCCATAGATGTTTCAACCAACCTGATGTTGCATCCGCACCCATAGTTTGTTCATCTCTGTGAAGTTTTGGAGTACAAACTCCACAGCATCATTGACAGTGTCGGCATCCCTGCAGAAACCAATAAAGCAATCTAAAATCAGGTTTATTCCCAATAAACTCATTATATTACTGATTCTAAACATGAATATATGATAGGTGACTTGATCAACAAAAAATGAACAAGGCAGTTAAACAGCATAACAAAAAGGGATGGAAAGAATGAAAATGTAAATTTATCAATTAGTGCCAACAACTCAAGTAAAATTCATAACCACTTAAATTCTAATGATCTCAAATTGACAAGACAGACAATTTAAACAATTGAAAAATAAAAAGAATTTGAAAAACATAGATAAATGACTTTTTCATATAAGTTAAAACACACCAGCTGCAACCAACAATACTTAGCACCGACAGACTCAGGTCACTCCAATGTTATCAAACACTACCCAATACCATGCAATGGCCTCAAGAGCACCAACCTCTCCCACTTAACCATAAAGAATTAAATGATCTTCAAATTATTTAAGACTTGACAACCATTTAATATCCTTACCCTTCATACTCAGAACCAATGTCAGGTAATTTATCCCTGCTAACTTGCGAGAGGTAACTCCTCAGGAAGAGCCCACGTACAGGATGCTGAATACCGCGGCACATTTCAACGAGATCTTTAAGAATATCCTTAGCAGGCGCTTCCTTAGATTTGATATAAACAGATCCTACTGTACAAAGAAGATACCTGACAAAAATCACAACTCATAAATTGATGCGAAAGAAAAACTTATGCAAAAACGAATAAAGTCCCTCAAGTGCACATTCCAAACTGCATTAAGCGGCACACACTGCCCAAACAAACAATTGGCATACAAAAAGCATAATAAAAGATGTTTCGGTAATTTACTGATCCGCATGTTGTTGTTTCATTTAACAGATAATTCCACTTACAATCTAGGCAATATGTTGCCAGCATGCTGCACAAGCTCGTACAGATCAATAATAGCGCAACCGCGACGAGTCTCTTCCTTAAAGAACATCTCGAGCTTCCTCAACTCATCAAAAGCTCGCATATCTATTGGATCAATCAGAAATTACATTTCCTATTTCAATTAAAAAGAGAACAGAAATTCCTCGATCCATCACTACGGCAGAGTAGATCATAGAGTTCAGACTTACAGAGTTGATAGTACTTTTGCGGAGAAAGCCTCGAAGTCCTAAGCTCAGATAGCATCTGAGCAGAATATTTTAAAGCATCTCTGAGATTATTCGAGTCCTGCGAAAACATAGATCACAATAAATATTCAAATTAACGAACACGAAATTAGAGTTTCTATGTGAAAATTCATATATTGTTCCTATTTCTAAGTCAGCATAAGGAGAATTCAATTTTCCATTCGTTTATACTCCAAATTTTCCAGGGAAACAAAGAGAGCTTGCCAGAGCGCGATGCATGTAGAATGAGTTCTGTTGAAGGCCGGCGATTCCGGCGGCTAGCCACTTCTCTTCGTCTTCGACTCCGTCCACCATCATTTTTGTCTCTCTAATCGCTGCGTAGTTGCTAACGAGGTTGCGTTTGACTTGCTACGGAATACGAACCTCGACTGCCTGTCAAGTCTTTCTGGATCGGCGTGATCTTGTGCTCTTCAAGTGTCCGTTCTCGGTAAATCTCCACCGTTAAATCTTGTGCGATACCTATTTCTAATATCGCGTTAACTAAAATAATTATTTAATTTTTAATAATTCTAAAAATAAAATTATATATAATTTTATCATATTTTATTACAAATCAAATATAATATAATATTATATATAATTTTATTTTAAATTATTAATTTTATTATATTTTATCTTAAATACCAAACAAATCTTTCAAATATTTTCATTAAATATTAAATTATGTGGGTTAAAATTTGATATTTAAAAATAATATAATTATTTTAATAAAATTATATATAATATAATTATTTTATTAAAATTAGAGATTTAATTTTTTAAAAAAAAATAAAAATATAAGAACACTTAAAAATTAGACATTATGATTTCATTTCTATCTTTTATAAATTATAGACATCCAAGCTTTAACAGATATTTGAACTTTAAAGTTATACAGGCTGTTTAATGAAAAGAAATGGGCTGGACCGGGATAAAATTAAAAACTCTTTAAACCGAACCGCATTTAGGACTCTAGCACAACACTTCAGGTGCATTCAGTGTTATGCATGGGTGTATTTAGATTTTAGAAATTTTATAAACCCTTTAAACCGGACCGCCGAAAGAGCAAAATCCAATAAGGTTAATTTTGTTTCGGTTATTGTATAAGATGTCGACGAGGTGTCCTACTTGAAATTTGTGAAAACGATGCAATCCACCGCACACTAATTGTGGCTATTAGGCTTGAAATTTGTGAAAACGATGCAATCCAACGCACACTAATTGTGGCTATTAGGCTCGATTAACCCACTATCCAGCCCTGCCGGTTCGATCTAAAAAAATCGAATCAGTTTTAATTAGTGTAAACAGTATAAAAACCAGACCAATTACACTTATTAGACCGGATCAAAATAAAATGAACCAAAAACTTGACTTATATGGACTCAAAATTAACCGGATCCGTAAGATTGTTAATCTAGAAAATTAAATTGGTGAGTCAAATAAAATTTTTAAAAAAAAAATTGCAAGTTACAAGAATAAAAATGAATGTATTTTTAAGATAATTTAAAATAAAATTAAAATATAAAAAAATTAATAAATCAATCTAAAATTAAATTAAAATCGACTTAACGCGCTCGATACTATTTATCTACAAAGACTAGTTTCACATTTTAAAAACTACAATCCTCGTTATGTCTTCAAATCTAAATTCAAACAGTGATAATGAACTCAACACAAATATATCCAAATCTACCGGATTACCCATTTAACACACATCAACAACAACAACAACAACAACAACAACAACGTAAAGAAAGGACATGAACATTCAATGAATGAATTAAATTGGGAAATGCAGTTGAGAAGTTGATGTGTGTGCATGTGTACGTATGCATGCATGAAAACGACTTAAAACTGTACTCTTTATCATTAATTAAATAAAAAAATGAGTCAATCCATTCATTGCTTGACACGATTTCATTACTGAAGAAGATTTATGTATATACGTTGTTGACACATTACCAGTTCATTATTATTTTAGATTTTGTAACACGTAATATACTAATGCAGAATCACTTTCACTCAAAAGCTGCTTCTTGCTTTGCTGTGTATGGGTTGTGCGGCTCTAGTCGATTACTAATTTGGGAGTTTTGATTATGATATTTCTAAATAGATTGGACTAGAAAATTAAATGAACCGATTCAAATCAAATCAATGTTGGTTTAAAAATGTATTAATTCATTTTTAATTTTAAAAAATTAAATAAACAATTATAAGTTTGGACTTAATTTTAATTATAAAAATCGAATCGAATTAATATATTTTATTTAAATCAAACAAATAATTATTTCAATATTAATTGAAGGAATTCTATATATATTCTTAAATTTTATTAACAAAAGTTTTTTAATTTTTCTTAAAAAATGGCGATTAGATATTAAATAAAATAATATAGTTATTTACACTCAATTATTAGTATTGCTCTTGAAAAAATCAGTTTTATTTTCTAAAATCAAGTATTGGTATTTAATTGTCAGTGAAATTTGCGAGAATTTGCAGGAGACAAATGTGTACGAATATTTAAAAAATTTGCCGAAAAGATGGTAAAAATTTTAGGATGGTATATGTTGTTGACATTTGAAAGTTCCATAAGAAAAAAAATGAAAATACATTAAATGAATTGTAAAATACTAATATTTTGACAG
>JAXCLQ010045405.1:0-20488 GCA_035584115.1 Cedrela odorata | reverse complement strand
GGGGGGGAGTTAAGGAGTTTATGTGCTTTGAAAGCACATTCTAATTTGTGTTATGTGACCGGTACATGTGAGAAGTAAGGAGTGAAGGGTGGTCTGATATTTGACCTGAAATCTGTACACATCACTGTATATTATTCTATTTTTATTTGACTATTTAAAATGTTAATTTTGAAAATTATTATAATATGCAGTGGATGTCTTGTTAATATGATTTCTATCTGAAATTGATTGTAAGTTTAATATATGTTATGTCGAAATTAAATTTATTTAAAATTTTCATTTCAGTATCTACTCACTGAGTTTTCCCCAAAACTCACCCCACCACAGTTTCCCGTAAGTACAAAATTTTCTTCTAGGTGAGGATTCTAGGAGATATTCATGAAAAGCATTGGGATTTCAGATTCTTCATGCAGTCACCTAAGAGTTCGTGTTGTTGTATATTTTATACATTGGCCACGACGCCTAATTATGTATACACATTATGAGTATGTTTTCTGTATATTTCTGTGCATATTGATATGTATGCATACACTCTTTTATTTATGAGTATCTTGGTTTATGTTTGGAGTTGTATTGATGGGATAGAGCCCTTAGTATGTGTGTGAGTCATACATATGATTAGTAGTTCTCTGCATTATAGTTTACATGAACAGGTTTTTGTCCGAGGCTTATAGGGGTAGGATATTCCTACCACTATGCCATCACAATACCGATTTACTGGTATGTGACATAGAAGCATAACACATCGGCTGCGGGAGAAGTTTTTTCTTGGGTTACAGTCCATCAAGTAAGAGCAGCTAAACAAATTTATGGATGATACAAACTTTTAAGTTATGGATGACCAGGAGGCATTTAAGATGGCGTTGGTCTTTTTCGTCGAGAGATTCTTAATGGGGACAGACACGCGTGAGAAAGTGGACTCTTTTGTCATGCAGTTGGTAGATAACTTAGAGGCCTTTAACAGTTACTATTAAGGCATAGTTTCTTGGGCAATGACTTACGTACTTGTCACAAGCATTGACTGGAAGGGCAAAAAAATTTAAGGATCAACATAGAAAAAATAAAAAACACATGTGCGAAAGATACAACTTAGAAGGAATGTCCATTAAATGTAAATTTAGTTTTTATTTGTTGTTGTAGATTTGGATATACAATGCCATTTGTGTATGTCTCAAACTGTACGGGGAGAAAAAAAATGAAGATGTCCCCCGCATGTTGAGGTGGACAACAATTAAGGTCCCTCGACATGATAAAGTCCGAAAGACATTATCTCAGCTCATAACTATAAGTAGTTATTTTTGTTATACAATTCTATGTTGATTGATATTGTACTTTGTGCTAATTCACATATAAATTTTATTGTGTTTTGTAGCTCCCTCCACTGCGTGTGTTACTTCCCACAACTATAGAAAGTTCCCTGCCGTATATGGCTCAGATCCATTCCTCTGCCAGAGGTGACAGTGAGGATGACGATGAGGCTGAAGATGAGGATGACAATAAGGAGGAAGAAAGGATTCAATTACCTACACAACATGCACCCGTCGATGAGGAGGAAGATAGTTTGATTCCAGTGGCTAATCAGGTTTAATATGTGCCATTAGCGTCGATAATGGATGCAATTGTCACTCTGCATACTGATATGGAGGCCTAGCTACAAAAAAAAAGAAGAATTGTTCAGATCGGAGTTAGGCCTTATTAGACGACAAATGGTAGCAATACTGGCTCTTCTGAGCCACTTCGATAATCCTCCGACCGAGAATCCACAGGTTTGATTTTATTTGTTTTAGACTTTTTTATCTTGTTTATAATTATTACTACTATTAATACAATTAGTATTGATGAATTTAGTATTAAATATGCAAGACGAGGTAGGGGTGGACGAAAAGGCCCAAGATGAGGTGAGGGTGGACGAGGCGAGGTGGTTGAGGTGGGGGTGGCCCTGGACGAAGTGGGGCAGAATCCAATGGGCACCGAAACCGCAAACACAACATCTGATGCGGTACCAATGCCTGTGCAGGTTAGTGAAGAGACCTTCTCATCGGATATGCGAAGCAAATACAGATGCCAGTATAAGTGCCCAAAGACAATGGATAGTCCGTTTGTTAATCCGCCTGACATGAAAAAGTAAAAAATTGTCCGAGCAGCGCGGACACATCAGCAATGGAGCCAATTCAGCTGGTGGCTGAAAAATTCTCACGCATCACCCATGGAATTGGGCAGGATTAGTGTATCATAGCCATGATTCTGGACTATCTTGGGGGGCCAAAATTGTACATAGTTGGAGGATGATGTAAGTGTTAAGTGTTTTAGAAATTGGTAGAATATCATTGTAGATTATACTAATTTAATTGGATATAATGATTTTGTAATTGGTAGTATATCAATGCCTATTTAGACCTGTTGTGAATGTGACAATAAAAAGATCCAGACACGATACCCCAACGGTGGACATTGACTGACACATATGCTTATATAAGTGGTGTGAATCAATTTTAAATATCATCATTCTATTTCATATTAATTGATGTGCAATTCATTTACAAATTAATTTTTCTTATTAGCAGATGTATATATCAAAAAATTGGAAAAAGGTCAAAGACAACGGTGGACAGTTAGAGGCCGTAAGTTGGGGATACAAGGTATTAAAGTATGTCATAGGCGAGATCATGCCTACCGGAGATACTACGGAGGGGCATAAGACTTGGTTCGACGTTGACACAATATACATGCTCGTCAACCTAAATCAGAAGCATTAGGTTCTCGCCACAGTAGATTTGGTGGGGCGGAAGATTAGTATATACGATTCTTACTTTGCTGCGACCCAGGACAACTTCATGCTGGATTATCTCCAGTGTGTTGCCGCGCCGTTACCATCATTGTTGAGGGAGGTTGGCTTTTATTCCTACAGGCAAGAGTTGTCATATTCTCGCGTTGCATTCAAGACAGTTAGATTACATAACGAGGTGCCTCAGCAGGACCCCAAAAAGGGAGATTGCGGTGTGTACCTGTGTAAATTCGTAGAGTATCAGTCTATTCAGCAAGAGTTTGATTTTGGACCTCCCGATGACATTCAATGAGGAAGAGTATGACGCTCAGTTTGTGAGCAAACCAGATTTTATAGAAATATTTTTAGAACAATATAGTATTCATTTCAATACATTCAATTGGAACGATGTAAATTAGTTGTTAATTGATTTCATTCATTACATTCATTTTAGCTTATCTATATAGCAATATGTATTTTATATACCATATATTAAAATTTATTTTTTGATTAACAGTTATGGTATTTTGGATCAATAAAGAAAGGGTTCTTTACATAAATATAAAAAGGATTCTTATGTTTCATTTTTGATTAACAGGGCATTCTATATATCCCTCGACAAAATTCATCAAGGAATGTATGTATTTCATCAAGGGATGTATGAATTCCGTCAAGGGATGTATAAAAAAAACCTTCGAAAGATGTATGAATTTCATTGAGGGATGTATGAATTTCGTTGAGGGGTGTATGAATTCCATCGACTAGGAAAATATGGTTTGCTTCTCTAACATGTGATAGTTTAATTGGGAAAATATGTTTTGCTTCTTTTGCATGTCTTCAAATGTTTTGTCTATTTAAGCCTTCAAATATTTACATATCTTCTTAAGGTTTTTTTTATTCTTCTTAAAGGTATTTAAGATTTGAGTAACATTGATTTCAATAGAAAATGGAATTGGTTGTTGTTGAGTATTGTTCAATTACATATGTTTAATGTTGTATGCTTACATACAGCTTCTTATGAGAGTGATAAAGAAACCTCGGTTAAATTCCGTTGAGGGATGTATGAATTTCATCAAAGGGTGTATGAATTCCATCGACTTTGAAGATATGGTTTGCTTATCTAACATGTGATAATCTAGTTAGGAAAATATGGTTTGCTTCTTTTGCATGTCTTCAAATGTTTTTTCTAATTAAGCCTTCAAATGTTTATATATCCTCTTGAGGTTTTTTTATTCTTCTTAGGGGTATTTAAGATTTGAGTGACATTGATTTCAGTAGAAAATGGAATTGGTTATTGCTGAGTATTGTGTAATTACATCTGTTTAATATTGTATGCTTACATGTAACTTCTTATGAGAGTGATATAGAAGCCTCGGTTGAATTCCATCGGGGGATGTATGAAATCGGTCGAGGGATGTATGAATGTCGTCGAGAGATGTATGAATGTCATTGAGGGATGTATGAATTTTGTCAAGGGATGTATGAATTCCATCGAAGGATGTATGAATGTCGTTAAGGAATCTATTAGATTAATAAACTTTGCTAATATAAAAAAAAAAAAACAGGAAACAAAAATTCTCAAATAAGTAACACAACCAGGATAAAAAAATTCTCAATTAACACAACCATAATATAAAAATTCTCAAATAAGTAACACAACTAGGATACAAATCAGCAAGTTGCGACACTTAAGTTTGCTGCAACGACACTAGATTCGTACAAGTCTGAATGTTATGTCTGTATTGTTTGCAACGAGAACATTTACGTCTTGCCAATTCTTCTCCAGCGCATAGACTTCTTTGTGTTCTACGACATCCTGATTCTCAGCGCTGAATAAGTGGCAAGGTAACTGAAGAATGTAGCTCATTGGGAACAAACCAGTTTGATTGATGACCAATGGGGTGAATAGGATCTTCATAGGACAAAAGAAGCATATCAGTACTGTAATATCTTGAGCAAATGGCATAATGCTGGAACCTAACATGTCTGCATACTGCTAGCTCATATGCACATGGGAGTTAATCTAATTGAATTTTTCTACATGTACATGTCTTCAAGCTGAGGTCCACAATCCTGTCTCTTTCTCTATCTTTTACTTGGAACTCATATCGATCGAAAGGATAGACTGACATGTTTCTTACCGCTTGTATCCGTTCGCTAATTTTGTTTTCAGCTTACTTCGTCAATTGTGTTTCCATAGTTAAAGCTTCATTTCTCCTCTCGTAGAACCATCTCTATAATAAACTTCTCAAGTATTCCACTAGTGATGTTATGGAAAGTGTGCGTGCATGACGTAGGATTGCATTTAAACATTCTGCAATATTGGTTGTCATGATGTTATACCTTCTACTAGTAAAATGAGCTCGTGCCCATATGTGACATCCAAACTCGTCCTCTAGATATTTGGTAGCTTCGAGGCTAATGTGCTTTAGACTTAGAAATTAGTCGTTGAAATTACTAATGCGATACGCCTTTGCAGCTATAAAGTAAGCCATCATAAATTTGTCGACTTCGTTTTTTTTCATTGTTTTGAACTTTGAACAGATGTTCCTTGTGACATGATATGCACAAACCCCATGTGTTGCTTCAGGAAAGACAAATAGTATGGCTTTCTCAATGTTGGCATGTCTATTAGAAATGAAAACTAAGTCTTATACTTCTCCAATTACGCCTTGTAATTTTTGCATAAACCATGCCCACGAATCATCATTTTCATTATCCCCAATTCCAATAGCTAATGGAAAATTTTGATCATTCCCGTCTTTGCAAGCTGCCACAAACAAGGTTCTACAAAATTTTTCTTTAAGAAATGTCCTATCAATTGCTATAACCGGTCTAATTGAAAACCAAAAGCTGTTAATACAACTTCTAAGGGCCATGAAAAAATACATGAAATGGTTATCGTTATCCTTCTATATATAAGTGACAGTGTCGTTATTGCAACATTTAAAAACATGATAGTATAGGGGCAGTAAATTGTACGAAGCAGCAAGGTCGCCAGAAAGCAACGTTAGTGCTGCTTCTTTAGCACGCCAAGCTTTTGAGTATTATACTAACACACCCCATTCACTATGAATATCAGCTTGTATATTTTTAGGTGTGTATATTCTCTACAATTTGCAAATTTATCTTTGATCAGTTTGCCGATAAGTTAGGAGCTTACTTGATGATGTCCGTTTGATAGTTGATCAGACATACATGCATGTGTTTGTTCAATCTGTCGAACCTGCCAGTAAGTATTTTCATGCATAAATGCTGCCCAAAAATACCATTTACAGCTGTCATCTTAACATTTGGCTTCAAAACGATGTGATGTTGACCTATGAATTCGAAACTAAAAGTTTTGTTTCATTGCAAATAAACTTAAATCTCTGCGCAATTTAATTTTCGATTCATACAATTTTCCAACCATTATTTGACCAATATCAGTATTGAAGAAGGCATCATTTAAAAAAATAACAAGCGGAGGCATCGGAGGTATGAACTGCAGCGGATCATAAGCCGATGGACCAGCATCTTCGTATGTGAAAAAGGATGTCCGTTCATTAGGAAGTGACTGAAAATCGGTGTTGAAGGAAAGTGCAACGAAAGTGTCATTAAGGTTAATTTCTTGTTCATTAACCTGTTCAAATTAATCGTGAGTAGGTTCTAAGTTATACCGAATCAGGGAGTATTATGCATTGACAACTAAGGTAGGGATTGTATCATTGACTTGGTTACTATTGCTTGAAGAAGCAAACGAATTCCTAACATTAGACTGCAATTGACAGACGAACAGCTACGTAGCTTGAACATTGGGAGAACTTGTTATTCCTACTCATAAATCTCGATGCTCAAATGCGATAAATAACGGTGTAGATCCTTTAAATGTTGAAACTTGACTATTCACATCAACAAAAAAAAGCCATATCAATATCGTCCTTCACATCACAAGGTCCCGAACACCAAAAGAATGAGGGCACACAGTGTTTATACACAACCCTCATTTTAATATTAAATTCATCTGGACTTTTCCAACATACAGAATACAATTCATTGACGAGTTCTAGATAGTTTATATTCCTTCGTACTGTTATACTAAAACTGCGCTCTCTATTGTAAGTTTCGTTTCCGTCTGCTGAACTGTCGCATGTTCCCCAAGATACAATCATCAAATGAACTCGTTCTATCTGTGTAAAAATACTACCATGTTAAACATTCATTTAGAAAAAGATGCTTAAACACACACACATACACACATATATTTAAGAAAAATGTCGAGGGAAGTATGGAAATCATTGAGATAAGAAAATAGTTGAAAAATTCATCGAGGGAAGTATGAAAGTCCCTCGACAAAATGCATACATCCTTCAATGAAATGCATACATCCCTCGATAAATTATGCAAGTTTTATACATCTTTTAAATTCATCGAAAGATGTGTGAACTCAACTAATAGATTTATCGACGAAATTCGTACATCCCTCAATGAATTATGCAAGTTTCATACATCCTTTAAATTAGTAGAGGGATGTGTGAACTCAACTAATAGATTCTTCGACGACATTTATACATCCCTTGACGGAATTCATACACCCCTCGACGAATTTACAAAGTTTAATATATCCTTTAAATTCATTGAGGGATGTATGAATTCAACTTTGGACCTCTCGATGAAATTTATCGAGGGGTGTACTATTCATTCTCTTCCTCGATCCAAAACTCTTAAAAAGCATCAATAATACACTATTAGCAAGTATTACATAGAATGAATGCATAAAAAGTTGTACTAAACACATTTCTAAGTTTTTTACAAGTATAAATACAAGAAACAAACCATAAAAAATTTTACTTGTTATGAAAATGTAGCTTCGCCGAATTTACTTCGAATGAATTCGCTTCAATAAATACTGATCAACACCGTGATGCCTCTGACTATGATCTTTTTAAATTAGTTGTTGAAGCTTTGTGTGATCTTTTAATTTGTTTTAATAGAAATGAACAGAATGAAACTAAATTTGAATTTTCACGGGTTTTTACTTTAGTGAGATATACAAACAAGAGTCAAAAACATTTTTGTCCAAAGTTACTGAAATTCCAAATATAAGAGATTTGAGAACATGGCCATAAACGTAAACAGGGGGTGTTTTTGGGCTATATGGGTCAAAAATACTTTTTTTTTAATAATTTAAAAATTTTAGACTTTGATGGTAGCGTTATCATGGCTATAACTTTTAGGGAGATTTGTGAATTTCCACTACCATTCTGGGCTCAATCCCTTTCCTAAATGCAACCATTTCTGGGACTCCAAGACCGCTGCCCTTGTCAGCCAAAAACTCGGGTCTCAGCTCAAAGATATTGGCATTAGTAATGTTATGCTGGATTTTGCTGAAAAACTATTTAGGCCAGCGAATCAGAGGATCTTATTGAGGCCTCTCTTTGAGTCAGTGCGTCACGCTAGCATCGTGGTTAATGGTTTTGAGACATTGGATGACATCGGGCCGAGTTAGAGTT
The DNA here is from genome assembly GCA_035584115.1 of Cedrela odorata. NCBI lineage: Eukaryota > Viridiplantae > Streptophyta > Magnoliopsida > Sapindales > Meliaceae > Cedrela > Cedrela odorata. The sequence goes on along the minus strand of JAXCLQ010045405.1, from coordinate 12,232 downwards.
TGATGGAAATGCAAGGATTGAGAAACATTCTAAATGTTTTTTTATTTTTTTAATTTTTTTTAAGATGGTCGTTTTTTAACTTAGACTGAATTTTTAGTAATTATTTCAGGATAAAATAAAATTTAAAATTTTAAGTTAAAAAAGTCTTAAATTTGAATAAATTTATTCAATTATAAAATCTAAAAATACCATTATAAATTTTATTTATTTTTTAATATATAAAATTTATTAATTATTTATAAGAATATAAGGTCAAAATGCTAATTTTCAGAAATTTTTATATATTTAGATATATTCTACTAGGATGAAATAATAATATTTATTTTTTAAAATTAAAAATGATAATTATTATTTAAAACCACGTTCTATGTAGAATGTATAATTATCTGAACCTTTAGCTTAAACTTGTCCTTATCATTTTATTTGTGTATAAATCACATCAATTTGTTATATAATTAATTGCTACACAATAGATTAATATGTATTTGAATCTTTTATATTGTCATTCTAGGTGTTGATAATTAGGGATATAATTTTACTCGTAAATTTGTTAGTATCCGATCCTAATATGACGAATTTGATATACCTCTTCGTGGATTTAGGATATATTTGAGAAAAATAAAATAAAACCTGGATTTGAAATAGAAACGAATATGGATATTTAATTTTTTTAATATATATATATATATATCAATGAAATTATCAACACAGCGTCATTTTGATGTTTTAGTTATACAAGTGAAACCTTAAAATTTCTAAATTTATATTTATATTTCTATAAAATAATTTTTTTTAATTTTTTATAGTATTATTAATTTTAATTAGTTAATTTTTTTAAATGATTAGCTTCAAGTTTTTCAAAAAAAATTGAAAGTTGCACCTACTTGTACAATGAAAATGTTATTAATGAGGTAAATTGATTATTTTTGTCATTTATAAAGATTTGTTCTTCGTTAATTTATATATTATTATTCATTATTATAAGAATTATGTTGGGTGAGTGCTATCTGCTATTGAAATAAATGAAGATGTGAGATTTGTAATTATTGTTTTGAACTTAAGAGTTTATAATTAATATTTAATATTTTATGTGAGTGATGTATTTTATTTTAAATTAAAGCTGAAAATTTATAATTTTAATTAAGTAATTTATAAATTTAAATTTAATATTTAATAATAGTACAAATATAGTTAAAAATATAAAAATTTCGTTAAAAATTTGTCAATATCTGCACAAGTTTAATAAATGTTAAATATTTATTTAAGTGAGTTTGGTAATAAAATGTTAAATTTATTACAAATTTAGTATAAATTTAATATTAAATTTTTTTAATGGCACTGTCCATGTTCCTGTTGATAACTGCAATGGAGTCATAGTTGTTACACAATTAACATATAATTTTAATCTTTATGATAGAGACCCAATTGTTTAATAATATGAAGTACTTTATTCAATTATGGCATACATTTTCAATTACTTAATTATTAAGTAAGGCTTTGATGTAGTAATATAAATACAATCTTTCGGCAGGTATAGAAATTAGAAGCTTACAGATCAAATTGTTTATTCAGTGATGGCAGCTCAAACAAAAGCTGTTAATTGCATCGACGTCTCAAATCCTGATATCCACCAATCCGCTGCAATACTCAAACAGGTCTGTGTGTGTATATTTGTATATTCTATAATTTATTAATTGAGTATTAACAAATTAGTCTATGAAATTTGACTCTTTCATTATCTGTAACAAATCACAAATTGTTAAAATTACTAAAACTAAAGAACAGTTAAGGTCAGGGATTAATTTGTTAAAATTACTAAAGCATGTCCTTTATTTATTGTTTCACTTAAACTCAGGACCTATTTGTTGTTATATCATTGATTAATTTAAATAAAAATTTATGTAAACAAATTAAGCATGCCTGAATGCATGCATGCATACATGCAGTAGGTACTGATCTATTTATTACAACTTCATTTTTCTTATTCAGGCATTCGAAAATTCAGGATTTTTGTATGTAATAAATCATGGAATGAGTGAAGAATTTATAAATGAAGTGTTTGCACAAGTTAAGAAGTTTTTCGCGTTGCCATACGATGAAAAGATGAAGCTCTTGATGAAAGAAGACCGAGGTTACAGAGATGAAAGTAAGATTGTTGATGAAAAAACTAATTTACGAGGTTAGTTGTTTGTTGCATGTTTTTTTAAATTGTACATTTTATATATTTATTATTAATTTTAGTAAACACTCACTTTTATTTACTTATATTAAATTTGTATGAGTTGTTAGTTACTTATAAATATATATATATATATATATATACACACACACGATGAACTGCCTATTAAATTATTATTACACTCAAATATTTAAGTTATTAGATAAAGGTTATACAGTTGTATTTAAACTCAAATCTTAACATAATCCCAAGGTTTTTCAAATTTATTTGGATCCTCCGCTCAGTCTTAACTTTTTGAGAGATTTTGATATATAAATAAGGATATATCACATTCTTCTAAACATTTTAAGGTCAGATGGATCCCAAAGATCAAGACAAAAACACAAAAGCCAAGGCAAAAAAATAAAATTAGGTCACGAGGGTTTAAACAAAAGACTGACTGATTCCATACTGCTGTAAAGATAAATAATTTAGACTTATTTATTGCTATTTTGATTTAATTTAAGTCAAACATTTATTTTTATCGATTCATTAATTTATTTTTAATTTGATTGTGGAATTAAGCTCATCGAGAGGTGTTCCTTGCGGTTCATGAAGCTGATCGGGACACAGAAAATTTATGGCCTCCATCTGGTAATTAATTTGTGATGACTAATTCATTGTCAAACCTAAAAGTCTCAACAATTAATATTTAGCAACTCATAATCGTCATGTGAGAAATATTCGTTAATTAATGAAATATAAATTTCTTAGCTTACTAACTTATTATTATTATTTTGTTTTATTTTAGATATTTTACCATGATATAAAGAGACGATGATCAGATATCTACAAGAGATATCGTAAGTTCTAATTAAATATGATTATTTTACATCAAAGTTTACTACAAATAAAAGAAAAATCTCTTAATATATTTCTTTCATTTGTCAAGGTTTGCTTATAAGTGTTATAAAAATCATGATGGTCATGACTTTATTTTTATTTATTTTTTAATATTTTTAGAAATCTGAATAAAGCAATCACAAGAATAATAGCCACTGCTCTTGATCTCAACATTGATTTCTTCGATCAACGGGAATTACTTGGCAATGCTCAATCAATCCTCGGCCTTAGTCATTACAAAGGTTAAATCCAAATATCACAAAATTATATTTCAGATTCCTAAAAATATATGTTGTCAAATTTTTATGACTCACATTCGAATTTTTCATGTATATTTAATTGAAGGTGATAATCACTCAAAAGAATATTTAATTGGAGTTCCACCTCATACCGATCCCCATATTATTACGCTCTTGACAATGGATGATGTTCCGGGTCTTCAAGTATGTAAAAATCAATATATATATATATATATATATATAATATAGAGTTAGGATTAATAGTCTAATTTTTTTATATAATTTTTTTGTATTATTTATATATCATTAAATTAATTTTAAATAACTGAGGTTGCATCTGCATGTACATTAATTATGATGCATTAATTCTATATTCATTATATATGTTAAATTTAATTTAATTGAAGGTGATAATCACTCAAAAGAATATATAATTGGAGTTTTACCTCATATCGATCCCCGTATAATTACAGTGTTGGCAATGGATGATGTTCCAGGACTTCAAGTATCTAAAAATTAATTTATATATATAATATAGAGTTAGGATTAATAGTCTAATTTTTTTTATATAATTTTTTTTACTATTTATATATCATTAAATTAATTTTAAATAACTGAGATTGCATCTACATGTACATTAATTATGATGCATTAATTCTATATTAATAATTTATGTAAAAAATGTGGCACTACAATATGGTCCTTATATATATATATATATAAAATCCATTTCACTGCTATCTTTTCTATATTTACTAAAATGTTGACCTATAATTATGATAGATATGCAAAGACATGGATGCTAAACCTCAACTGTGGAATACTGTACTTCCATTAAAAGGGTGAGTTAATTGTGGGATTCTTTTTTAATGTAAACTGGAACACTATTTGATGATGAGCATAGTAGTTCTTCAAATTGATTTTTGACAGCCATTTCCACGTCCATTCTCTAATAAAAAAACTACTTTTGCAGAGCATTTATAGTGGTTGTTGGCAATATGTTGGAGAGAATGAGCAATTGTGTTTTTAGGTATGTGCTAGCAAGATGATTATAAAAATATTTTTCTATGAGCTTTGAAAGAAATTTGAATGTAGTTTTGCATTAAACCTAAACACATTTTGCGATGCTAGATTTCAATTTTAAGAATGTGATTTTAAAATTTTAGAAGTATTATTGTTAAATCACTTTAATATTATTATTTGAATCTTCGTTTTTAAATTTTAAAGTTTAAGTTTAGCAGTAATTTAAATTTATTGTCTAGGGTGTGGTTGAATTTTCACAAACGATTTGTTACGAGAGGGAGAATGTTAACCTTAAACTCTATTGTTTGAGCCAAGTAAAAAGAATGTTAAACCACTTAAATAGTATTATTAGTTGACATAGAATTGAGAACTTTGAAATTGAAGGTTTTACTTGAAAGCAAGAGACGAATTCACAACTATTGAAAATTTAAAATATTTACTTAAAAATCATCATTTTTATAGCTAATGTCATAGTATACAAGTGAAATTCTTTTTATTTTTAGTTTTTTTTGGTGCCCGTATAAAACTATATATATGCCTTTTATCTTATGATATTGTTTTATATATCACTTTCTAGCTGACCTTTTTTTTTTTTTTTTTTGATTCGAATTGGATTATAGGTCTACATATCACCGAGTTATATTTAATCAAGAAAGATACACTGTAAAACTAATTTACAGTTAAACTCTTTATTATATTTTCCTTTATTCTTTCTCATTCTCATGTTATAATATCATTTACTAGTTTTCATATAATACAAATTAAGAAAAAATAATTAATATAATCTTAAGGTTGGACTAAATATACATATTTTATTTTACTGATTTTAAAAGTATCTGAAACTTATATTTATTAATTTAATTCACGAGTTTGAATAAAAATAAAGATAATATAATACATTTAACTCTTGAAATAATTATAGTTTAAAATATATTAAAATAATAAATAAATAAAGCATCCAAACTAACTAAAGTTTTTGATGAATGAGGTCAGTATAAGAATTTTTGAAAATAGTGGGTGTCCTTTTGATCAAACCTTAGGATTGTATATATATTCCTCCATAAATTAATCATATATATACACTATATATGGCCTCATTTATATCCGATTTAGCATGTATAATTTACTATATTCTCTCGACAGATTGGATCTTTTGTATTTCCAAGTCGTGTTGCTATTATTGAGTGTCTTCCAAGTTGCAAGTCAACAGAAAATCTTCCCAAGTCATCAATTTTAATTAGTTTGCGTTTGCTAATAGTTATGGCCTCTAATTATTTACTATACATGGCCTTATTTACAGGGTTTTGAGATAGCAATAATACTATACTTTCTAAGTAATTTTTTAAGTTTTACCTTCTTAAATAATTCATCATTGATAAATTGGATGGAGAATTTTAAAAAATTTTAAAATAACTTGTTATGCTCATTCACTATTCAAAAAATTACACATGACTTGAGATGAATTTTTTAGATAATTACATAGAATGTATAATATTGCTCTTCAAGATAATACTTAACAATGATGTTGAGATATAAAGATAATATTTAATAGTAGTGTTAGAGATACAAATTCTATACAAATTTTGGATAGAAATTGATATGACAATATTGTATGATTGCCACATAATCTACATTATATTAATTTTTATTTATAGCATTGATTTTAAATTTTTATTCAACTGATATTGTCATATCATGTCAATTTGTATACAATACTTTGTATCCTTAATACTAGAAATTTAAAAGAGTTTTAAGTTTTAAAATATCTCAATATTTATATCTGGAGTACAAGAAGCAAATTAAAATTTTATAATAAAAATTTAACTTGGTCAAATTAGAGTTTAATATCGCTCGTGCGTGTGCATATATATATATATATATATAAATTCAATTGATCAATATTTAGAAAATAAAATAAAAATAATTTAATCTTATTTCAATCATGTGTATGTATGTTTTATAAATGTAGTTTTAATCTTAATTATTTTCTTTGATGTTTTTATTAGGTATCCTCCGATCAACTGTGAAGAATTTTTGGATTATATCAATGGGATTAGTGCTTATAAATTAATGGAAAAGGAGTAAAATAGATATACAACTAAGCGCCGAAAGATTCTCGTCATTATATCATCTGGTTTCATAGAATCTTTTAAGAGAGAAGAAGTTTAAAATAAAATAAAAGAAGAGACGGGTAAATATAGTAGATGGGACACATATAGGTGCTTCCGGTGGTGTACAAAATTGTGCAAAAGAATAAAAATAGATGTATTTAAATGGTGCTATGTATGTATTTTTTTAATATTTATATATATATGGAAAAATAAGATTTTTTAGTGTCTTTATATAATTTTTTAAATTTCTATTTATCATATCAATAAATATTTTTCATTTTTGATTGTGGAAAAAGAATGAATATACGAATATATATATATATATATATATTATCTAGTCCATAAATTCATAAAAAAGTAACCAGTATATGTCATTGTGTGAGAAAAGCTAATATAAAAATTTAATGTAATTTGATATGAAAGCATGAATGTAGACTTAAATAGAATGATAGAATCAAATTTATAATATAAACATTAAAATTATAACAAAACACTTTAAAATTTTAATTTATAATATTATAATAACGTTTTTAAAATTTAAAGTATCATCAACAATCTTTTTTTTTAATATTGTATTTGTTGATGCAGTAAAATTTTTCTTAAAATTTTACACATTATAATGGTTTTTTTTACTTATTCAATTGTATCACTTAAAATTACATAAAATATCAGTGGTAAAGTTGATGATCTGGTGAAAATTTTTCGATACTTAAGTTATAATTTTGTTTTTCTATGTGTTCGGGAGAAGATAATTGCAGTAATTTGATAACGAAAATTTAATAGTCTTGAACCTCTCTCACAATGTAATATCAAGAATATGTTCTGTATCATATTGTATTGCGCGTACCTGGTTGCCTCCTACTCTCTTTATATTAGGTTGTTTCGTTCTACTACCATTACGTTTATCAAGTTTATTAAAATTTTAAAAAATCAAAAAATTATAATTTCAAATTTATTTGTATTTCGGGGATCATGGATGATTAAAAGGGGGATCGAGCCGAACGCACCAGGAATGGTTACCGGGTGCGCATCTGTCGAAAAGTGGAAAGAGGAGCCACGGTCGTCACACGAACTGTGCAGAAAGGCTCCCCAAGGACCATAGATATGGATATATGCATATTTTAAACTTTAAACAATTTAAATAAAACATTAACACATATAAAGTACAAATACCTTAGATGTTGATGTCCGGATCAAGTTACTTTGTTAGTTTGAAGGCGTATTACACACACCGAGTTGATTACGATGAATTCCGGTTATCCGGATTTGTATTTGGAAACTTAGAACAAGATTTTCTACCCTAAAAAATCTACTTGTTATTTGGAAGAAAAGGAAACCTATGAAAGCTATTTTCATCACTTTCCTCTTTTTCCTTTCTTTCTCCATTCTTTTCTTTTTTTCTTTTGATTTTGTTCAAAACAAAACCCTTATCCCATTCAACAATGGAGTTCACGGAAAGGAAGAAGAAGAAGACTATTTAGGGTTTCATTTTCAAAATGAAATTAATTGTGTTTCAAAAACCAACATGCCCTTATTTTACCATCCACTCAATGTCTCCAAATCTATATAATGGTGACAAGTGACTTATTCTCACCAATGGATTCCAAAATCCATTCTAATTACATTAACTCATTTAATGTTTAAAAATATCTAGCATATCATATATATATTAATATTAAACACTTTAATATATATATATATATATATATATGCTTAAGTGAAAGAATAAAGAATAAAGAAAAAGAGAGAGTATTTTATTTTATACAATATAAAATAAAATGATATGATTGCTTTTTATTTAATATTATATTAAATATATATTAAATATAATCATCACTGTAACTTTACCATGTTTGACTTTCAAATATTAAATATAAAAGATACTTTGTTTTTCTTTTTCTTTAATCATAATTAAAGAATTAATCCTAACCATTGACTTAAAATGAATGATTAAGATTTAATCAAGAATTTGACACTTGGCAACATCATATAGTGTCATTTGTTAAATAATTATCTATTTGATAAATAATATCATTGTAACAAAATATATTTTTTGAGTTTCCACATAAACGTGAATCATATTTATGTAATCCGAATTATTACTAAAATATTTTTCACACATACATGTGTTAGCACATCTTAGCTAAGAAATTAATTTTTTACAATAAAGAATTAAATTGTCATCTGATTAAAATATCGTAACAATATCATTAACTAACTTAATGATATCATACATGACAATAGCCATCATCATCAAATAGCCGATATGTGTGTGACCGTCTAGGTTTACTGTGAGCTGGACATGAGCAAATACGAATCCTTTTACATCATTTCGGCACAACTCCTTGTAACTGAAGTTTCTAATGATCATGAGCAACCTCTAGTAAGATGTCACAACCCTTAGACATGAATGCATCAATATTCAACATAAGAACGTAGAATCATACGTGCATGTAGTAAAGTCCATTTACTGTCGGCTCTTGATCAAGTGCTAGTCATAGAATCGTCAAACCCCTAACTCAAATCATATAGGGATTCATATATCCGAAAATAACTTTTCAAAACACGTACTCTAGCCAAAGATTTCATTCCCATATATAATATCCCCACCTATGATCTCAAGCTTAAATATCTGAGCCAGCAGATTCTATATTGGTTATCACTTGTCCTCATGCACCAAGAACACATTGCTAATAAGCTTCTTGCACTAGGCGTGGCTAGTCCAGTGCGATATACATAAGTGAACAATTTATTTCAATGCAGATGGCAGTCATAATACCTCAAGTCAAAGAACTAGTGGTACACTAGTATGGCTTTGTGACCTATCATTGACTGTGGATAATCACTCACATGATTCATCATGTTTAGTTATGTCTAGTAACACATTCTCCAACGTATCACCCATGTTTATGCTTTTGTGATATGAGACTTGTCACCCAACTATTAGCATTCAATATTAATCTTTCGCAGTATTAAACATGTCAGTCATGCAATGTCATATTCCCATATGACATCACCTCAACAGGGAACTAATTCTGATGTATTCAAATTAAAACTCTGTACTCATATCTACAACTCTTTGCAAATAGAATCTTGACATCATAATACATTACGGGATCTCATTCAACATTATTTATTTATTAAACAACTGTAAATGCAAAATGATATAAATGTCAATTTATAAATGGTAAACAACTTTACAATTAATTACATAAATATATTTATATACAAGAGATGATATCTTTGAACCACATGACACGATTGGTTCTAAGGCATATCTCCAACAATGGAATCATAATTCAAAACGTTTTATTATTCTGGGGATCATGGAAATTTGAGTCTTATTTGCATAATACATCTATTATGCTACAAATCCTCCCTTATTACGGAATTTGAACCATATTTGCATAATACATCTATCAGGCTTCAAATCTTCTTTTATTTCGGGAAAGCTTAAAAACTTGAACTTTATAACTGCCAAAAATAACCATTGATGAGAAATCTCAAAAATCTTACACCTTATTTGTTAAACCATGTTATTTGAACATAAGGGTAAAGTAGTCATTTGCATGACATTCATTTTCACACATGCATAGTAATGGTTAGTTGACACGGTATCAAGGCTTAGGTAAATTTAAATTGAGTTTAATGATATGAATGTAATAAATTTTATGTTCTGATTTGGGATTTTTCATGTAAGATTTCGGTATGTTGCCCTATGCTGACGTATTCGGCGATCTCACTAGCCGGTTAGCAAGCGAGGTCAAGGGGCAACGCCCTTGCGGGGATACAGGGGTCGGAGCCTTAACAGAAAAATAAATTTTTGTTAGATAAATATGTGGTTTTAGCTTAAATTCTGTGAGAAAATTCGAGTTTGAGCAAGAAGTATCGATACTTTTGACTAAAGAGATCGATACATGTACCAAAGGATCGATACTTAAAGAATACAGATCGATACTGATAAACAAATCATACTTATAGAGAAAGTATCGATACCTTGCAAAACAGAGAGTTCGAAAATAATTACCAGATAGACCAGATCGATACCTTTATTAAAGGTATCGATACATGGCGAGATAGAGAGTTGGAAAATAATTACATGTTAAACCAGAATGATACCTTCAACAAATGTATCGATACTTTGAAAAGAAAATGATTGATACATGAAGGCTAATGTATCGATACTCGGGATTGAAAGAAATTCCATAATCGAACTTTTATGAACGGATCGATACCTAACCAAAGGTCCCAACCAAAAAGTATCAATACATGACGCTAATCTGGGTAAAATTTGACTGGTAATTTGGTCTTTTCACCCATTTATATAAATACCCAAGATGGGAGATTCGATCCCTAGTGTTTCTTCATTTGTTCATTCTCATTCTCTCTCTAAAACACGCTCTCTTTCTCTTTCTCTCACCAATTTCTTCACGGATCTTTACAATCCGTTAGTTTCTCTTCCAATCTCAGTTTCTACGAGGTTACCCATCCTTCCCTCGTTAATTTGGTACAATTTTAAACTAGAAAAAGGCAAGGGAAAGCAAGGAGGAAAAGTTAGGATTCGAAGAGAATTTGGGGGTTTTGCGTTCTAACAACAATATAAGGATTATACGGACTTCTATGAACTAAATGTAAGCCTATTAATTTATTATAGGTTTGATTTTAAAATTTGAGAACAAATTGGAAACCTAGGGTTATTGTTCGCCCAAGACTTACTTTGATTTCTCATAAAAAAAAAATGTAGATTTGTGGTTAATTGGAAGTAAATGGTGAAATGTATATGTGTTGGACATTATTTGGAATATGTGTATTTCATTTCAAACGAAAAGTTAAGAATGCTTTTGGTCATGAGATTTCATTGTTGAATATTGGTTAAATGACACTAGTTAATAAGCCTCGTAATGTGATGTGTGTCAACTAAGTGAATTAAGCCATGTTTTCTACAAACATTGCATTTAGATGCATTATATTTAATTATTTAGAACGTGGAATTCATTATATATGCATGTATGGTATTAGGTTTCGAGAACCTGGGAGAAGGACCTAGTAGGTGTGAGGATCAGTAGTGGGAGTGGTTACCCTTTCCTTATTGTGAGTAAATTTATACATACATGAGTACATAGATATATATATATATGTGTGTGTGTGTGTGTGTGTGGTATATACATATGTATGCTTATGTGTTAAACAAGTTATTTGGTCTGTTGATTGAAAATGCTTTAATATACATGCTGAAATGGCAGGGGAAACCTGATTTATTTAAATATTTTATAATCATTGTTGAAAATGATTTGATTTGAAATATGCATGTATATTGGTAATATGGCCAGTGGCCCAAATCATTGTTATATGGCCAGTTGGCCTAGTTATTTGATTGTATATACAAAGAAATAGTTTATAGACGGACTTGTTGAGAGGCCGCATAGGCGAGTGGAGTCGCAGTGGGGCTGGTATAAAAGGGAAAGGCCATGGCTAGCTCACTGTGTGCCGAACACATGTGTGTACAATTATAGATACTTTATGGAAAGTCTTGGTAGCTTGATAGGTGTCACACCTGTTTCTTATTGACTACTAATACATAAACACATATACTATATAGAATGTTACTCTTTTATTACACAAAAATTAAACAGTTATAGTTAATTTTTTTTTCTTTCATACATACAAATATACATACATTATAATACCTTGTAATACAAATAACTTGTTAATTACATATCTAAAAATATTCGTACTAGCCTACAAGTCTATACACATTACTTAGCTAATCTACAAAATTCATACATCAACAACACTAC
>JAXCLQ010045394.1:2321-20489 GCA_035584115.1 Cedrela odorata | reverse complement strand
GTTGATCATAATCACCAACTTCCACTATTATAAATGAAATTCTAACTAGGCATTCCATGAGTAAATTGAGTATTTAAAAATTTATCTCACTATTATTATGCAACTAACGTTAATAAAAAATAATTTAAAATAATTAACAAATAAACAAATAAATGAGAAGAGTTTAGAGACAAAGAACACAAATTTTTACGTGGTCTATATCCATGCCTCCAAGTCAAATTTTGAGAATTCTACTAGTTAGGTCTTTTCTCACTATGGTCAGGTCAGATGCTCCACAACAATTGACTTCAAGGTATCAATAAACCTTTATAACTCTTAGTGTATCTCTTACACTCATTAATACCAAATTGTATCCCACACAAAGTTTACATAAAAATTACAAATGAAATTACTAACTTAAAAAAAAAAAAAAAACTCTCCAAAAGAGTGGATATTAAAGTATATAGCAAAAAATTGTTGTATTTTATGAATGAAAGTAAGTTTGAGCTCTTGAAGACTTCTAAGATGATATATATGTATATAAACAAGTTTTAAGTGCAAGAAGAAGTGTAAAAATAAGTTAGAAATGAGTTTAATTAGATTTTAAACAAAAACTAGTCATTATGATCCCTTTTTAAAATTTCTGACACGAATCCAAAATTTTGGATTGCCATGTGTTGTTAGTTACCTACCTTTGAAGTCCCAACAATTTTCGGAATCTCAATTTTTCAATCCGAAATTCTACATTACATTTTCACCAAAACTAAAAATTTCTGACCCAATTCGAAATGAAAACAGAAAGTGAAATCTCAAATGTGGGATTCCAAATTTCACCGTTTACTAGTTCAATATTGAATGGGTACTATTTATTAGTTCACTATTGAATTGATTATTGTCCACTAATTCACTATTGAACAAGTTACTCTTTACTAGTTTACCATTCATTCAAAATTAGTAATTTTGAAAATACAAACCGAAATATTTTAATTTATAGAATTTTAACTTTTCTAGAATACTTGAAACATTAAATTTTCATCCAATATAAAAAAATTATTATTATTATTATTATTATTTTTGGTGAAATCAAGATTGAAAAAGATTTGAACTCATATTTCCGTAGCGATCATAAAAATCAATGCAGATTGGCTTTACTACAATGATAAACTGTAAAGATTACTTAAGCTAATGTCTTGAGTTTGAATCTTCAACTCGACGAGCTTGTCCTCTTTTATTGTTGAACTTGCTCTTACATTGTAGAATCTTGCATCTTGAAAATATAGTTTGTTGTCATCAAATTCTAGGCTTATACGACCTTTATGTCAACAATAAAGAATTTAATCTTTAATTTATCTAAAATGTTACAACTTATAAGATACAATTTAAAACAAAACCTCGTGGATATAAAATAAAAAAAATTGATTGATGCATTATATCTCATTCAAATTTTTTCATCAACTTATAAGAAAATAAAAAATAAATAAAATAAAAACATTGAAAAAAATATACTTTTTAATTTTATAGTAAATGACTGCAAAGTCCCTAAAGTTTAATCTCATATATTGATTAGTCCTAGTGATTTGAAAAATATCCGTAAATATCATAATCAGTTAACATTTATTATTATTATTAAATAGAAAATTCATTTTTATTCTACAACAGCCTATGGATTAAGAAGTTTACCTCAATCCGTTAACTTTCCCTATTTTTTTTTGGATGAAAAAATTACTTTTATACTACAAAATTAACGGATTTGGGTGATTATGGATTTTTTTTTTCACTTCATTAGGATTAATATGTACATTTGATCAAATTTCAAAGACTCAATAGTCATTTACTATTTTATTTTATGTTAATTATTAACAATGAATGTATGCAACAAATAACATTTAACATTTAGAATTTTAAACATAATATTTACCATTTAAGTTTTTTTCAATTTATTCTTTTCGATAAATTTGGCAATGGCATATTTAGGAAGTTATACTACATATCTCATATATATATATATATATATATATTAAGTCATCTTTGTTTTAGGTATTGTTGGATATAGTATAACATTTTCACGAATTTTAATAATTATACTATGATAATAAATAAGACATTTTTAACTATCAAATTTTGAATATTTGCACTATAATAGATTTGAAAATGCTGTCCACTCATGATTAAGTCACTCTTATTAAGTTTCTCCAATAAATAAAAAAATGAATTATACAATCATTACTAATAAATTGTCAACAATTAAGGCAAATACCTCAAAATCCAAATTAAGATCCATCAAGATTTGAATAATGGATTAAAGAATACCTCACTTGTACGTGGAGATCGCACATGCCCAAACTTATATGTAAATATAAAAAAAAACATGTTTAATTTTATAAAGAATGCAAAATAAACAAATTAATTCAACGTTGCATTTTTGTTAAAATTTAAGAAAATATCTTAGGATTTTATTTTGGAAAATCTAAGACTCATCAATAAATCATCCAATAGTTGTCTTATATCGAATTGTTTGGTACCCACAATTCATATATATGTTGTCATGACAATTTTACCATTGTTACTCTCTATAAAACACAATATTTTAGCTATTTTCAATAGATACAATTTCATAAGATCACTTTTAGTTGTGTTAAGTGATACATTGTTCCCTATAGAGTTAAGAGAGCATAATGATATGTTTAATATTTCTTTTGAATTATCATTTTTATAGAAGAAAAATAAAAATTAAAAAAATAATTTTCTAGTTTTATTATGGATATGATAATACATTCGATATTGTTTTCTAAAATCTGTATTACCAAAATGAAAATATTAAAATCATGATTAGTGAATGTATTTGAAAATTATAAAAATAGTGAGTATTTGTTCAATAAAATAATTTTTAAAATCAATTATACTAAACCTTTTAGCTATACCCATCTTAAAAAAGTTATATAAGATTAATTTTTTTCAAAATACAATATTTAAAAGTTATATAATTCAAGATCCTTAATTAATCAAATTTAATTTATAAAATTCACTATGCATTAATTAACAAAATGTCAAGAAGTTAACATTGTAACTTAAATTTCATAACAATTATTATCCTGAAAATTTTAGCATTATCTTAAATTGTCATTGTTCTTACATTAAAAATAAAATAAATATCATCACATATGAAAATGTTCAAAATAATTATTAAATTACACAATAGCCTTATCACATATTACGTGATTAATCAAGCCACATTGCTTTGCGATTGTATTTTGGTGGGAAGAAACTATTAAAAATACGCTTGCGGAATGATCATATATAATCCATTTTTATTTGTATGAATCTTCTTAAGATGCAACAATTTCATTTCTAGCATGTTACGTATATAATGATATCTCACATCAATGTGTTTGGACCTCGAGAGAAATATTGAGTTTTTTGACAAATGAATGACACTTTGAATATCACAATAGATAACGTAGTTTTCTTGTTTCTTCCCCAACTCTTGTAGGAACCTTAACATCTGCAAGGTTTCTTTGCAAACTTCAGTGACTGCAATATATTTGACTTTTAAAGTTGACAAAGTAACATACTTCTAAAGTCTTAATTGTTGTAGAACTGCTTTCCTTGAAAAAGTAATCAGATATTTGCAAATGAATTTTTTGGAATCATTATCTCTTGCCATGTCTGCATATGTGTACCCCTCTAGTAAAAGTTTCCCACTACCAAAATATACACATGTCTTAGAAGTGCCTCTGAGATATCTAAAAATCCACTTTACTACTGTCCAATGCTTTTTTCTAGGATTAGAGAGAAACTGACTTACTACTCTAGCTACATGAGCAATATCTAGCCTAGTATAAACTATAACATACTTCAAACTCCCAATGCATGATGGATAAGGATGCTTTTCATCACTTCTTTCTCTTTCTTACTAGAAGAACATTAATTTCAACTAACCTTGAAGTGACTTGTAAATAGAGAACAAACTAGTTTTACCAAGCTAATGTTAAATCTTTTAACACTTTTTCAAGGTAAATTTCTTAAGATAACCATAACTTCTCATTTTTCCTCTAACGGGAGATCTTTATGCTAAAAATCTATTTTGCCTTTCCTAAGTCTTTCATAACAAAAGGGCTTACTAAGTTCTTTCTTTAGTATGTTAATTTTACTAGCATCATGGCCAACGATCAACATGTCATCCATAAAAAATAAGAGAATGATGAAATCATCATCAACAAATTTCTTCATAAAAACACAATGGTCATATATAGTCTTGTTGAAACCTTGATTCTTTATAAATTAATCAAACTTCTTATACCATTGCTTTGGTGCTTTTTTCGATTTATATAAAAATTTCCTCATCTTACATATAAAGTTTTTTTGGCCTTTGACTTTAAATCCCTCTAGTTGCTCCAGATATATTTCCTCTATATTTCCCCCTCTAAGTCACCATCAATGAATGTTGTCTTTACATCAAGTTGCTCAATCTCTAAATTCATACATGCTGCCAAACCAAGTACAACTCGAATATAAGACATATTTGTTAAGAGAGAAAATATTTTTTTAAAGTCAACTCATTTATTTTGACTAAACACTTTTATAACTAATATTGCCTTATACCTTAGTTGTGAGTTACTTTCAGTCTTCACCCAATACACCCATTTTTTTTTCATAGCCCTCTTACCTTTAGGTAACTTCATCAAGTCATAAGTGTGATTTCCATACAAGGATTTCATCTCGTCTTTCATGGCTTTTGATTACTCATTCTTTTATTGGTGAGACATAACTTCTTGAGAGCTTTCTGAAGCATATCCCAAACCCGGAATATTATCGTAGGTGATAGAATCCCCCTATCACTTTAAACATCAACCTATCTCTCTAGACATTTACAATACTTTATATGCACGGCAATAAATACCAATATTATGTATATAATACAAAGGGACATCATGCCCAACCACAACATAAATGCAATTAGTAAGTTTTACAAACTTTGATGCATTAGAATACATCTATAAATCATTATCAAAACATAACTCTAATTGTAACACATTAGACATTATGTACATGATGGATCATGACACCGTAGTGATTGCAATGCAAATCCCCTTCTTCGTCCATGTCTTCAAAGGTTAAAATGTTTAATTAGGAATCTAGATTTGTAAAAATCTAAAGAGTGGGAGATGAATCTTGGAAGACTCAGTGAGTGGATATCATAGCATAACAAAATGTACGAAATAGAAAAACTAAATTTTGCAGTAATAAAATCCAACTTGGAGTATAAAAATTAGCATATGGTTCATAAACTGTTGTATTACTGAAATCTAGATCATCATAAAACTGAAACAATATCATACTGAAACTTCTCTGCTATTTTGAAATCGATTTCTTTTTAGAATATATCAATTTGACATACAATTTTTCTGAATAAAATCATGTTTAAAAATTATGTCATTTAAAATCTGTAAAAAGGTAGTTCTGATATTCTGGCCCGTGGTATCACAGACGGCTATAATATATATCTAAGATAGGAGGTCACTAAAGACCCGAATTTTTACTCTGGTATCTTAGCCCGCATATCACAGACCGTCGGAATACAACTCTAAGATAAGGGGTTGCAAGAGCCTTAAATCTTTATTCTGATATTTTGGCCCACGGTATATCACAGACAGCCAGAATGTATCTCTGAGATAAATGGTCACAAAAACCCTAAATCTATACTTTAGTATTCTGGCCCACATATCACAAACAACCAGAATATAACTCTAGCCCTGCAAAGCAAAATCATTTTATAAAATAACACATTTTAAAATCATGTTTTTAAAACTATTTTGCATCATGTACTAAAATCGTACTTTGAAACATCTTCTAAAAATTTAAGAATGCGTGTTAAAATCATATCCAAAATCCATATATTAAATCATGAGTTCAACATAATTCCATATAAACTTTCCATGGAATGTGAACATACTTAACATGTTAAAAATGCTCATGGGTTTATCATTTCAAGAAACTTTTTTCAACCAGAAAGAAATAATTTAATAAATTTTCAAAGCATTCATATTTAAACAATAAATTTGGGAAAAAGATAGAATACCCACTCACTCAATAATCAATCTTAATATTCTTTACTTAGAGTATTATTGCTTAATGCACAATCCAAATCACATTTCATAAGCCCATAATAATTCATCACTTCTATAACATTCACACTAACCTTACTGCACTTTCCTCAATTTACATAACACAACTACAATTTTTAAGTTACTTTAACCCAAAAACATCATTAACATATTTAAGGAAAAATAGTTTCAATAACGAAAAATTGTCATAAATTTTATAAAGTAATAACTCAAGCATATTTAGCAAATTTAATTCAGACTTTAAGCACATGTATCCTAAATACTCAGTTCAAGTAGAAATTTTATATTCACATTTTAATCTTAACAAAATAAATAATTATACACAATTCACGTATATTCTCAGTATCTTGTCTTGGATAACACCGTCCAAATCATAACCCATATATTCATAACATCTCAACACTTTATCAATGTTTTTGAAAACTATCTCCATAATTATTATAGTAACCATTGTATAAAGCACTGACCAATAAAATCTTTAAGAATTTAACAAAGATCTTCATAAAATATATTTCAAACATTTATTCAAACAATTCTTTGAGAAACATCTATCCCCTCACCTATGTGCCTCAAAGGTCTGCCATAGGCTACTTGCTGTCGCCACAGAAATATCAAATGTATATATATATATTGTATCACACATTTATATATATTTGCCGACTCAATGCTACGTTATCATTATATCAAATTTATAAACAAATCGTGTAAGTAGATATCAATGCCCCAATAGCCATTTCAATAATTTAAACACTTTAATATCTTTATAAAATGATCCTAGAATAGAGCACTAAACACTCTCAATCATTTCACACAAACTCAGTCTATAACAAATCGTAACTAGTTCGATTTTCATTGAGATTCAATCTCCGTTCAATAATATATATATATATATATATATACACCTCAACACTTTTATCAATTGGGATTTCTTAAAACCAATAAATATAAGTTTAGAGCCATTTGAAACAACATTATTCCACTCACCTCTTAGAATTTAACCAACTCATACTAAAGTGTGGCCGGTGGGAGTTCCGATCTGAGATTTGCAATAACGACTTATGTTAGGTTTCATGATTATAATTGGATGTATAAATAAATAAATATATGTACACTTTACTATAATAAAACTAAGGTAACTTGAATTACTATAAAACCTCGATCTAAATTTCCATTCCGATGACCTAAGTGAGGTTTACCTGCACAGCGAGTGATATTTACTCGAGATGGGCTAAATTGGCAATGTATCACAACCTATATTTTTTGTAGCATACTCTATTATAAGTCTAATCTTTACTATACTTTACGGATTTGGATTTTGGTTCCAATTACTCTAGTTATGAACATCTAAGTGATGTTTACTGCACAACAAATGATTTTAAACTCAGATGTACTAAATGGGCAATGTATCACAATCTAGATTTTTGGCGATACAATCTATTATGAGTCTAGTTTTCACCGCACTTACGGATTCAGATTTCAAATCCGATCGCTTAAGTTATAACTAATTTTCAACACATAACACAACGAGACATGATGCAGCTCTAGGATAGGGCAGCCCTATTTCAAATTTTTTTAGAAGTATATCATTGAACGTCTTGACCTGGTTTTCGACTATATCATCTATTTTTATGTCTAGTTTTCATAAAAATTTACAGCTCGTTAATCTAAGGTTTAGAACTTATTCAGTTTCTATTTTACCGAGTTCTATTTTCAATTTCAGTGATTAACACACACACTAAATTTTATCCATAACCTCGCTGCCCTATATACCACTTAACTTTGCCACCACATATTATAAAATCACACTTTATTTTTACATTTTTCCTACCCAAAACACACCCACATGGCGTATAATTATGGCCAACACTTTTCGCATGTTTACGTTTCAGTTTTCGTAATACAAGCTCATAAACATAGCCAATAATTTCTCAAAACTTATCATCCACCTAATTTACACATCCATTTCATGATAATTGAAGTTATTCTTTCTCTCTCTCTTTTTCTCTTTCTTCTTCTTCTGCCTTGCTGAATTTCCCCCCTTTCCCTTGCTTTCATGGGTTCTCTTCTTCTCTATTGTCTTTCACTTTCATCTTCTTCATTCTTTTAAAATATGATAAGTGTCTTCTTTTAATTGAAGGAAAAATGAAATAAAACCCAAAAATCTATCTTTTAAATACAATAACATAGGTTGGTACTTAATTTAATTGGGCTTGTTGTTCATTGTACTCTTTTAACCCAATTTCAATTGAAATGGTCCAAGTAAATAGAAAAAATTACTTACATACAAAATTGTTAAATGAATGGATTAATTTTACATTTTTATTTCTAAGCCCAAATTGAAATTTTAATAACCAAAATTATTAACTCACTTTTTGAATTATTTATATGTTATATTCGAAAAAAATTTATTCCGATCACCAACACTTTATTATAACATTTATGTAAAATTTTAGTCGTTGCACTTTCTGGCTCTCATTCGTCTATATTCATTGCATACTGGTGTTGAGGGTATCTTGTTGAAGGTTCTTGCTCTCTCGTGGATCTTCTTAATTGAAGATCATTTGACAATATAAATGTTTCGTAGGTGCTTGTTGAATGAGATCATTATTTGTGTTATCTTGATCTTCCTGCTCTTCCCCATAATCATCATAAGCTACATGTAAATGATTGGAACTTCAGGAGAAATATAAGACTTTTCATCATTTTCAACGTCATTAACTATTTAATATTAAAAAAATACAATGTCCTACTTCTACTGATTTTCTTGCCCACTAGATCCTTTAATCTATATCCAAATTCTTTTTCATAGCCTAAGAAATTACACTTCTTACCTTTGTAATCAGGCTTCGATCTTTCACACTTAGATATATGAACATAGGCTTTGCAACTAAATACTAGTAAGTATTTGTAAGAAACATACTTCATAGTCTAAAACTTTATTAAGTATGTCCCCATCCAATAGAGTTGAAGGAGAAAGGTTAATTAAATCAACCGTAGTCTGCATCGCCTTACCCTTAAAGTATTTAGGTAACTTGGCTGCATAGAGCATATATTTAATTATTTCAACAACAGTTTTATTTATCCTCTTTGTCACACTATTTTGCTAATGAGTTTTCGATATAGTCTTCTCAAGTCTGATTTTATGGGTTTTGCAATATTGCTCAAATGGTTCTTTATATTCACCATCATTATATGCCCTTACATATTTCAACTGGCTCATTACCTCCCTTTTGATTTTAATATGAAAATCTTTAAAGACCTCTAGCACTTGGTCTTTAGATTTTAAGAGAAAAATCCACACTTTTCTAGGGTAGTCATCAATAAAAGTTACAAAATAAAGTGCACTTCCGTGAGATCTTGTTTGTATCATGCATACATAAGTATAGACTAAATTAATAACATTTGCCTTTCTTGAAAGATAGAAATTAGGAAAGGCTACTCTATGTGTCTTTCCAACTAAACAATAATCACAATTCTTGAGAAACTTACATATTAATCCAGGTAGAAATTTTTTTCTTCCTAAAACTTGAAACTCATTCTCGCTTATGTAACCAATGTTGGAGATATGCCCTAGAACCAATTGTGTCATATAGTTTAGAGATATAATTCATTGTATATTAATATATTTATGTAATTAATTATAAATTTGATTATGATTAATAAAATGACATTTATATCATTTTACATTTACAGTTGCTTAATTTATAAATAATATAGAATAAGATCATGTAATATATTATGATATTAAGATTTTATCTGCAAACAGTTATAAATATGAATACATAATCTTTGATTTGAATACATTTGAATTAGTTCCTGGTTGAGGTGATGTCATATGGGAGTATGACATTGCATGACTGGTATATTTGATACTGCTAAGGATTAGTGTTGGAAGCTAATAGTTAAGTACGAGTCTCATGTCACAAGAGCATAAATATAGGTAATACATTGAAGAACGTGTTATTGAATGTGACTAAATGTGACAAATCATATAGGTGATTATTCACAATCAATGATACATCACACAACCGTACTAGTGTATCGCTAGTTTTTTGACTTGAGGTGTCATGACTGCCATCTGCGCTGAGACATATCATTCACTTTTGTATATCATATTAGGCTAACCACGTCTGGTGAAAGAAGTTTGCTAGTAAAGTGTTCTTAGTGTATAAAGACAGGTGATGACCAAGATGGAATCTGCTTGCTCAGATATTGGAGCTTGAGATCTTAGGCGACGATGTAATACATGGAAAATGAAATCTCTGGCCAGAGTACGTGTTTTCAAAAAGATGCTTTTAGATACACGAATCCTTTATATGATTTGAGTTCTTGTTCCTATGAACAAGTTAAAAGTTTGATGATTTTATGACCCGCACTTGATCGAGAGTCAATAGTAGAGAGACTTTACTACATGCACGTACGATTATAAGGGTTCATTCATTTATGTTTGAGGGCCATAACATCTTGCTAGAGGTTGTTTATGATCATTGGGAACTTCAGATGTAAGGAGTTATACCGAAGTGATGCGAAAGGGTTCGTATCCACTCATGTCTAGCTCACGGTGAACCTAGGCGGTCACACACATTAGTGGTTACTTGATGATGATGATTATTGCCATTATACAATATTTATTAAGTTAATTAATGATATTATTCCAATACTTTGAACGAATGACGATTTAATTCTTTATTCTTTAATTTTCCAATTAAGACATGCTAGTGCACGTATGTGTAAAAAATATTTCGGTAATAATTCAGATTACGTAAATATAATTTATGAATATATGGAGAATTGAAAAAAAATATTTTGTTACAATAATATTAATAAATAAATAGTTTATTTATTAATGATTAAATAATTGTTATTTAATCGAATGAATCCTCATTTCACAAATGGCACTATATGATGTTGCAAAGTGTCAAATTCTTGATTATATTTTGTCTATTCATTTTAAATCAATAGTTAGGATTAATTCTTTAATTATAATTAAAGAAAAATAAAAACAAAAATGTATCTTTTGCATTTAATGTTTGAAAGTCAAATATTGTAAGAGATGTAATGATTACATTTTATATATTATATTGTATAATAAATAAAATCTCTCTCTCTATCCCTCTCTCTTTCTCTCTCACACACTCACCTTTAACATAAATATATATTAAAGTGTTTAATATTATTATTATTTTAAGATATTTTCATTCATTAAATGAATAAATGGAATTGAAATGGATTTTGGAATCCATGGGTAGGAGCATGACACTTGTAATCCTTTATGTTAATTTGATTAAAATGAATGGATCAAAAGGTTTATATGTGGGTTTTGGTTTTCGTAACAAAGATTTTATTTGTGAATTGAATCTTGAATAGTATTATTCTTCTTCCTTTTTGCCATTTTTGAATGGTGAGAGAAATTTGTTTTGAACAAAATTTTTAAAAGAGAAAGAAAAGAAAAAAGAGAAAGAGAAAGAGAAAGAAGAGGAAAAAGATGAAAAGTATTTCATGGGTTTTCTTTTCTTCCAAATGAACAAGTAGAAATTTTCTAGGGTAGAAAATTTTGTATTAACTTGGTGAAGTTAGTACACTTGTTCAAGGTCTCCTAACACAAATCTACGTAACTGAAACCTATCGTAATCAACCCGGTGTGTGTGATACGCCTTCATGCTAATAGAGTAAATTGTTCCAAACATGAACATCTAAGGTATATGTACTTTATATTTGTTGATGTTTTTGTTTAATTATTTAAATTTTAAAATATGCAAATATACATGTCTATGGTCCTTTAGGAGCATTTCCACATTGTCCGTGTAACGGATATGGCTCCTTTCCCCAGCGGTGGTTGCGAGCCGGGGATCCGATCCTTCCCGTCGTGCCTCCACTACATCCCAACCGACAAGTGATATCAGAGCCATGTGACATGTGTATGTATGTATGTTTTTAAAAATATGTGTTGAGAAGTTGATTATGTTCATATGAATGTATGTTGTGGTTTGTAAAATGATAATATGTTATTTGGTTTAAAGATGCTCTTTATGTTATTATTTGATAATAATATATTTAAAAGCATGAAATTTGATAATAATATATTTAAAAGCATGAAAATTTGATTTGATATGTTAATTTGATTAAATTTTGTATTAACATGTGTAATAATATATTTGATATATTTGAGAGACTGAAAATGATTATATGTGATATGGTTATTTGAATATTTGGTTGATTTTGATTTTATGAAAAAGCATGATAATAAATGTTGTTAATTTGATTAATAAGTATTATCATGTTTAGAGACTTGAATGAAGTTGTTTTAAGATGTTTTATGCATGTTTTATTAGAAATGTTAAAAATGGCTTTGGATTGATTTGCTTGATGTGAGTATCAATTCCTTTGTTAAAAGAATCGATACTTACCAGCTAAAAAGGATCGAGTATCGATATCTTAAGCAAACAAATTGATATAAGATGACTACGTATCATTCTATTTTAATGAATATTAATCTCTTTTGAGAAAAAGATCGATACTTGCTAGGTGAAAAGAATCGAGTGTTGATACTTTAAGCAAACGGATCAATACAAGATGGCCACGAGTCATTCTATTTCAGGAAGTATCGATCTCTTTGGAGAAAGGATTGATACTTACTATAGAAGAGTCGATCGGATCGATCCCCTTAATGAAATGGATCAATACTTATTAGATGTCATCAAATTTGGGAGGCCATGTATTGATCTTCGGCTAGAAAGGATCGATCTGTGTGAGACGCATATTGATTTCTCTCGTAAAATTGGATTGATACCTTGAAAGAGTGAATCGATCTGTTTTCTGAAAAAAAAAAAAAAGGAATAAAAAAAATTATTTTTTATTTTTTCTTCATTCTTAAATAATTTCCAAATATCATAACCTTCCTTAAGCCACAACTTCCATAAGTACTAATTTGATTAGTATATTTTCTATTACCAAAATTCAATTTGATGAAATTAAAATTTTTGGGGTTGAAATTGTTTTAATTGAATAGAAAAATAATACTCCAAATTAAAATTAAATCAAATAGAGATTCTAATTGATTTTGATTCAACTAGAATTAATAGAATTCTAGTATGAGTAAAATAATGAACATAGATCAACCAATTGAAATTGTATTAATTAAATTCTCTCATAAATGAACTAATTGTTAATTTATTTATTTAATTTGATTAAATATGTGACAGGTTAATATTTGATATTGGTATCATTTGGAATGATATATACCTATTACTAAATAATATGTATGATGATGTATATTAAAATAAGACTTTAAATGAAATTCTCCTTCCATTTAAATATTAGGTTCAAACCATCCAATACAGTCAATAGGTTATAGACATTTTTGATGGGGTAACCCAATAATTGTTAGATGAGGGCCCTTAGAGGGTGTCATAGTTTATTTGACCTATTTCTTGATAGAGGGTCTTTGGTTTCCAATAATTGTTAAGTGAAGAGTTTGATTTTACTCCTATTCAAAAAAAGGCGTTAGGTCTAGCTTAACTAGGTTGAGGCACCAATAATCGTTAGGTGAGGTATTTTTTCCTAAAGGTAGATTAATCATGTCCTGTAAAAAATTACAAACAGATATGAGTTTTTGACTTATTAGGTTTGCTTGACTAATAATTGTTAGGTGAGGTATTGTGAGTTTGATAAAAATATGATCATCCATAAAAACCTGTAATTTGATTATAGTTTTCTCATCAAGAGAGTATAAAACATAATTAAAGTAGTAGAAAAACTATTTCGTTTAAAGTCCAAAACTAAATAGATTAAAATATAAATATACGTTTAATACATTCTGGTGTTTTTTTTTCTTTCTGCAGATCTTCAAACGTTGAATCTTTTTCAAGTAAAAGAATAATACTTAACCCTCTTCTTAAAATTCTTGACACTTATAGGCTCATCGGACCTAATTTTAAGGTTTGGTTTCGAAATCTCATAATTGTTTTGAATTTTGAAAAGATTGGTTATGTTTTTCAGGGGCCTACGCCCAAAACCCTTTCTAGTGAGGTTTCACCAGATGAGATTGAGACTTTCTAGAAATGGAAGGATGATAATCTTAAGGTTAGATCACATATGCTAGCGTCTATGAGTGATGATTTACAAACTTAGCATGAGGACATGCAACATGTCTTAGTAGTTTATCTTTCTTTGGTTGAGATGTTGAGGGAGAATTCCTATATAGGTGGTGTGAGTTATCCACTGCTTTATTCAGTATGAGGCTTAATCCAAGAATGCCTTCGGAGTCTCATCTTATGAAGATGATAAATCTTATAGATTAGTTGGACTCTTTAGGGTTTTTTACAGACTTTGGATTACAGAGGGATTTGATCCTTCAGTCACTTTCATCTAGCTTTGACCAATTTGTTACCAATTATCACATGAACAAACTGGAAAATACTTATCCTAAAATTATAAATGAAATTGTTTCAGTTTATAAAAGAGTTTCTAAGGGAAAAAGGGAAAGAGACCATTCTTACTACAATGTCTTATGGTAAGACATAAAAAAAGAAAGACAAGAAGTCCTCCGGGGTTAGACCCAAAAGAGGAGTCTCCAAAAACAAGAAAAAGAAGAGCAAAGGCAAACAAGTAGCTAATAGCCAAGCCAATGATGAGTGTCATCATTATAAGAAGCTCGGACATTGAAAGAGGAACTGTCATCTTTATATGGAGATTTGAGACAGAAGAAGGCGTAAGGTACGCATTCTTATCATGTTATTGAAACTGAATTAAATGTTACTTTAGATTTAAATAATTGGATAATTGATTTAACTATCACTTTTAATATTTATATGACTTTACAGGACCTTTACAGTAAGCAGTTACTGGAGAAGGGTGCAATGACACTGAAGATGGCAAATAGAGCAACAGTTGCTACCTAAGTGCTCAAGGACTTACAGAATTGTTCTGTCTTCAGAACAAGTTTTTGTATTATACAAAACTATGCATTTTGATATAGTTAATAGAAACATTTTATCTATCAATTACTTATATAAATATGGTTATACTTTTATGTTTGATGGATGTAAATGTTATATTTATTTGAAAAATAAATTGATTGGCACTGGTTTAAATATAAATAATTTATATGTTCTTGAGACTAATGAGATTAACATTACTAATATTACTAATAAAAAAAAGATATAGAAATGAACTTAATTCAAAACTTATATGGCATCATATATTAGGTGATATTAGAGAAAAAAATGATTATGAAGATAGGTAATGATGAACTGATAGGTCTATTGGGTTTTGAACCTTACCCCATTTTACCGATGATTATTTACGGCATAGTTATATGTACTTATTGAAGTACAAATCTGAATCTTTTGAAAATTTTAAAGAATTTAAAGGTAAAGTACATAAACAAATCAGAAAAATTTTGTACTTAAGTATTCATTGAAGACGTTAGTGTAGATAGAAAGATTGAGTTTTCAGAGGAGTCTAAAAAGCTTGATGATGATCAACCTTAAATGGATAATCCTGTTGATGTAGATGAACCAGTTCGATATGATCCTCAATCTTTTATAGACTAAACCCTTCGTAGATCTATTAGGATATCACACACTGTTCAGAGATATTATTTTCTTTTAGAAAATAATTTTGAATCATTTATAATTGGAAAAGATATATAAAGGGAAGATCTTATAACCTATGAAGAAGCGGTATTAGATATCGATTTTGGAAGATGGCTTAAAGCTGAAATGGAATTCATATATACTAATTAGGTGTGGTCACTTATTGATCTACTAGAAGGAATTATTCCTATTGGTTGTAAATGAGTTTACAAATGAAAAATTGGCAAAGATGGAAAAGTAGAGACTTTTAAAGCTAGGATGGTGGCAAAGGGTTATAATTAGAAAAAATGTATTAATTTTGATGAAACTATTTGCCTATAGTTATGGTGAAATCCATTTGGATATTACTTGTTATTGTGGCTTATTATGACTATGAGATATAGCAAATGGATGTAAGGCTAGCCTTCCTCAATGGTTTCATTGATTAGTCTATATACATTTAATAGCCTGTTGGATTTATTATTTCTAATAATAGTTATAAGGTTTGTAAATTGCATAGATCCATTTATAGATTAAAGCATGCTTCCATAAGCTGGAACATATGATTCAATGATGCAGTCAAATAGTTTGGCTTCATTAACAATATTGATTAACTCAATGTACATAGAAAAAAGAATAACAATGACATCATATTCTTTATATTGTATATAGATGAATACTACTCATAAAAAATGATGTGGGCATGTTATATGAGACTAAATTATGGTTATGTAATGTTTTCTTTATAAAAGATCTAGGAGAAGCGATCTTCATTTTGGGTATTTGTCTCTATAAAAGATAGAGCAAAATGAATGATGTGTTTCTCAGAGTCAATAGATAGATAAAATACTGAAGAAGTTTAGTATAAATAGCTCTAAGAAAGGTTTCTTACCCTGCAGTTATGGCATTCATCTCTCTCTCGAGAGATGAAACCTAAGACTAAAACTAAGCTCGTGCGTATGTAAAAGACTCATTATGTTTTGGCAATAAGTAGTTTTATGTACGCCATGCTATGTACTAAACCTGATATAGCTTATATTGTGAGTATTATAAGTCGATATCAGGCAAATCCTAGAGAAGAACATTGGATTACGGTCAAAAGAATCCTTAAGTACTTGAGAAGAAATAAAGTTTAGTATTGACCTATGGGGAAGGTGAGTTAAAACTTAAGGGTTACATTGATTCTGATTTCTAATCAGATATGAATAATAGAAAGTCTATTTCTACATTTCTCTTTATATATAATGAAAGTGTTGTTTATTGGAAGAGTTTCAAATAAACTATCACCGTTGACTCCACTATAAAAGTTAAGTATATCGCTGCTTTTGAAGTTGTGAAAAAGGCTGTCTAGATCTGTAAGTTTGTGACAAAACTTGGAGTGGTTCCTTTTATAATTAACCTAGTAGCTTTGTAATGTGACAATAATAGAGCTGTAACTCATGCTAAAGAACTAAGGTCTTACCAAAAATCTAAACATATTCAGAAGAAATATTATTTGATCAAAGAGTTTATAACAGATGAACATCTAGTTGTGCAGAAAACTCTGTCTGCGAATAACTTGGCTGAACTACTGACTAAGCCGATGACACAGCAACAACTAGATTACCATCTAGAGAGGATAGGTATTAGATACCATGGTGATTGACTTTAGTGTAAGTGAGAGTTTGTTGGAGATATGTCTTAGAACCGATTATGTCATATGGTTCAAGGATATTATTTCTTGTATATAAATATATTTTTGTAATTAATTGTAAATTTATTAACTCTTAATAAAATAACATTTATATCATTTTGTATTTACAGTTGCTTAGTTTATAAATAATATAAAATAAGATCTTGTGATATATTATGATGTGAAAATTCTATTTGTAAAAAGTTATAAATATAAGTACAAAGTATTTTATTTAAATACATCTGAATTAGTTCCCGGTTGAGGTGATGTCATATGGAAGTATGACATTGCATGACTGGTATGTTTGATGCTACCAAGGATTAGTATTGGATGTTAATAGTTGGATGAGGAGTCTCATATCACAAGAGTATAAATATGAGTGATACGTTGGAGAACGTATTATTGAATGTGACTAAACGTGACAAATCATATGGGTGATTATCCATAGTCAATAATACGTCACACAGCCGTACTAGTATACTGCTAGTCCTTTGACCTGAGGTGTCATGGCTGCCATCTGCACTGAGGCACATCGTTCACTTGTGTATATCGCACTAGGTTAGCCACTCCTGATGAAAGAAGTTTGCTGGCAATGTGTTCTTAGTGTACGAGGACAGATGATCAAGATGGAATCTACTAGCTCAAATATTAGAGCTTGAGATCTTAGACGGGGATGTCAAACATAGGAAATAAAATATCTGGCCAAAGTACGTATTTCTGAAAATATGTTTTTAGATACACGAACCCTATATATGATTTAAGTTTCTATTCTTATAATCAATTTAGGGGTTTGACGATTTTATGACCAGCATTAGAT
>JAXCLQ010045373.1:0-14181 GCA_035584115.1 Cedrela odorata | reverse complement strand
ATTATTTGTTAATAAAATTCTTTGAACGACGTGTACGAGTCGATAATTACACCGTTCACAAAATAATCTATAAACATTGATAATAATTGTAAATTTATATCATATGATGTGAGAACTCAAAATTGAGTTTAACACTAAAAAATAATCTATAACTTGAGTTTTAACACTAAAAATAATCTATAAACATCGATAATAATTGTAAATTTTTATTATTTAAATATTAATATCGAGAACTCAAAATTGAGTTTTAACACTAAAAAAAATAATAATTATAAAAACAAAGGAAGGAAAATATTTTTAAAAATTATATCTATTCAATTGATTTTCAAATTTTCTTAAACTTTCCAAAAATAAAAAATAAAATCTTACATACACAATTACAATTCTTCCTATACCAATCTAAAATCTCACCAACTTTAATTTTTTTTTTTTTTTTTTTTTTTATGAATTACCAATCGTTGGCGTTTATCAAAACGGCACCACTTCACTGCATGCATAATCGTCCGAATTCCCAATAGAATCACCGGGCCAACTATTCCTTATCAATTTCAACAGTAATTGCGCCTTCCCCTTTGCCCTGTCCGTACAATCGCTTTGCACGAGAAGTAAAGATTGGGTCAATACGCCCGCGTTCACGGCGTCCATTTGGCAATGCTCCGACGCCGAGCAAAGCGACAGTAGAGCCCCCGCCGCGTATTCCGTTGCCCGGTCCGAGATTTTCAGTATCGTCTTCACCAAAAGCGGGACCGTCAGCGAGTGCTCGGCGAACGCGGCGCACCCTGTTGGGATTCTGCAGAGTAACTCTACCGTTGCCAACGCTCTCTCCGCGTCGCATTTGTCGAAATCTGCCAGCCTGTCGACTAAAGTCTCCGCGGCGCCAGCTTCCACCGCCTTGTGACGAGTTTGTTTCACGAGACACAGAGCGAACAGCGCCTTGACTCCAACTTTTAACCCACGGGGATAAGATTGAAGATTTCTTAAGATTTCAACCACCCCTTCGAAGATTTCATCCACGTTACTGATCTGAGCACGAAGTTCTTGAGATATCATGCCAACTAAGATATTTTCTATCAGAGCAGCTGAGTTGACTCGGACTTCAATGGAGGAATGGAACAATAGATTTGATAAGTACGTCACTTTATCCGAGTCTGCCGCTATATCCATACATTCCGATTCAGCGAGCGGAAACATTACTAACAACGCAAGCGACTCGTGGCTCAACTCCAAAGAAGACTCAGAATTCATATCTGAGAACAAGATGTTTGTCAATATTTCACGAACGTTGTAGGAGGAGATGACAGAACGATTCTTGTCCGAATCACGAGCGAGTCCCCTAAGTCGACGCAAAGCAGAGAGACGAGAACTAAACGTATTCGACTCAGAAGATGCCCGACTCAAAAGGGTTCTCACCAAGCCCGGTTCCGCCGGTTGTTTCGGCGTCGGGATCCGTTCCACACCGAAAGACCGATTCGCGACGCACCAGTCTTGAATGAGCCGACGAAGCGTGTGGTTTGGAATCAGAGTGAAGTCAGTGAGCGGCGCTCGAGTGACGGGACATGTGGTGTTACCAGTGGCGACCCAGGACTCGATGCTGGAACGGTCGTATGTCTGACCAGTGCAAACGGTGACAGGGTCACACATCAGCTCCAGAGAGATCGGACATCTGAAATGATAGGGTATCTGAATACCCAAATCCAACGGCTCTAAGCTTCCGGGCATGTTTATCTGATACGAAATCTGATTATGGGTGTCTGAAAATTCTCTCAGTATTAGGATTTTGTTTTGTGTATGAGTT
Organism: Cedrela odorata; assembly: GCA_035584115.1. NCBI lineage: Eukaryota > Viridiplantae > Streptophyta > Magnoliopsida > Sapindales > Meliaceae > Cedrela > Cedrela odorata. The sequence continues at coordinate 12,386 of JAXCLQ010045373.1, read as the reverse complement.
GGATGTCTGTGTCTTCTTATAAGAGAAGAAATGAAACAGAGAGAACGGAACAGAAGAGAAGAAGAAGAATGAAGAAATAGAGCAGAGACGCGGGCGTCCACACGTGTGTCATTTATTGCCTGGAACCTAACTAGAGTTGCGAAGGGAGGTGGTTTGGTCAACTGGAAAATGTGCGACTGAGACTGTGGTTAGGTGGGTCCCACGGTTTTCATACTATAATCTAACTTCTGTTTACATCGACCACTCGTAACAAATGTCACTTGCTGTTTATTACTGCTTTATAGACTTCGATTGTTGCAATTCTGCCCCTATACTTTCTTCTTTTTCAATTTTGTAACTCATCTTTTTTTCTTTTTATGTCTAACCCACAACTCTCAATCAATCCTTATTATGATTTAACAACTCATATATGTTACGACCCGTTAAAAATTAACCGTCTGAGCTTTCTGAAAGAATTTATTAAAATGCTTAGTTTTATCCATAAAATAGTTTAAGTGCTTTTTAAGTAGTATGTAATTATGTGTTAATTTAAAAATTACCGTTAATACTAATTAAACACATAAATAAGTATTATGTCTTGCTTTATGGAATAGTAATTAGTTTTGGTGTCCCTTTTAACTGGCTAACAAGGCAACATGGTTGTCCTACTTTCATGCATGGTGAAAGCAAAACAAACAAGATTATACATGATATTGCATGCTTTACACTCTGGTGGAGTGTCAAATCTCTACTTTGTTTGACAAAAAGTAAGCAGGAAAAATTAGCAATCAATTGCTTACCTTAATCCCCCTAATGCATCTCTGCTTTTATAACTTTCTGTGTAGCATAAAAAAGTTGACAATGGCTTTTGATTCTTCTTCTTTGCTAGGTGAAAGGTACTAAAATCTTTAAATACAAGAAAAGGCCCCCAAACTAGTCATTGCATTTATCAATACAAATCACTTCAACCTCTAGATTTGGTACTTACATCAACCGGCCGGCTCTCCATTTTAGAAGACTCTAATAGGGTTAGTAAAGTATGACTTTTATAGTAAGTAAAGTGTGGCTTTTATTATAAAAAAATAAAAAATTTATCATTTTATTATTTGATCAAAAATTAAGTCTAAATTCATTATTTACTCTTATATAATTAAATATATATTTTACATTAATTTACTAAAATTTAATTTCTTTTAACAAGCTATTATAACTTAGGTTACGTTTAAATTCTAATGTTGGGTCCAAAAAAAATAAAAGTATACAATTGATCTTAAATTTAAAATTAAAGATTCAATCATATGTGAGGTGTAGTATTCTCACTCACTCAATCATATGACGCCCTTTGCATTGTCATACCCATTCATATGAACTCACTTGATTCGTATTGTCTATCCTCGTAATATTTGGAGACGATATAGACCCACCTGATTCATATTGTCCATCCCGTAATCTTTGAGGAAGATATGAACTCACTTGATTTGTATTGTCTATCTCTGTAATTTTTGGGGATCTATATCTCATGTAGCAATTCCTTATTGAGTATCACGTGACCTCTTTATCATTGTCAAACTCCTCCATCTGAGCCCACTTGATTTGTATTGCATATCCTTACAATTTTTGGGGACCTACATTTCATGTGACAATACTTTATTGGGTATCACGTGACGCCTTTGTCACTGTCAAATCTATCAATCTGAGCCTATCTGATTCATATTGCTCATCTCCACAATCTTTAAGGATTTACATTCCATGTAGCAATCTTTTATTGGGTATCATGTGACACCCTCATCACTGTCAAACTCATCTATATGAGTCCACATGATTTGTATTGTCCATCCCTGCAATATTTAGAGACCTATATCCCATGTAACTCTAATATTGCGAGTTGAACATTTGTTATTAACTAAAAAAACTAATCTATTAAGTGATATTACCTACTTATTTTTATAAATATAAGATCAACCTATATTTTATTCGACGTGGGACGGGCCACTTTGTATATCAATAAGAGATTAAAAAAAAAATTGACATAGAAAACTTCAAATATTAGAGGTAAAAAAGAAGAATAAAGAAGAAATAGAGGGGAAGAAATAGAAATAAAAGAAAAGGAAAAAAGTGAAAAACGCGAGTGGGGAGGGGAAGGATTTTAGCAATCAAATATAATAATTAGGTTTGAATTGTCCGTTTGCTAATTACAGTGGTTGGGTAGTCAAAGGTCAAAGATGAACAGATAAAGGAGGGAATGTGTGGGTCCAGGTTGTCTGTCCACCTCCTCTTTATTCGAGCAAATTAAATTATTAAATTATTAAATAAATAAATAAATATGAGTTCTTTCGTGATAATACCATCAGCTACAGCAGCAATGATCAATGACGGCAAGGGGGGGTAGTGGTTTCTAGATGGGTGGGGACCACTCTCTTAAGTGGACGATTGTTGATTAAGTGGGACCGCGTCTTTTTCTTTTTTTTTTTTTTTAATGCAATTCTCATCTCGTTTCCTTAACAAACCGAACATCATACACTGCCTCGGATCAGATCTCTGATTGCAGAGAAATATGTTTGAGTGCGTAACAGGGAATCTCTCACATGTGACCACTCAAAAGATCCAATTTGAGACTGACAACCATGAGAGAGGAAAGAGGTATGTTCAGATGTGGACAATTCTATTATTTTACCATGTTCCTCCTCCTTCTACATGCTTACACATAACAAGTTGTAATTCTATTTGGAGAAACAATTATGTCAATTAATAAAATTAATATACAAATTAACCCAATGTAATAATAATCCTAGTAAGTAACTCTTTTTTTTTTAAACAATAAAAATCAATTATAAATAAATAAATACAACTTAACAAATAACTCAAGTGCACGTCTATATATAGAATGTCAGTAATATATTAAAATTATGACTATACACTAAAAATTTTAAAATACATTTATACTACATATTAATATTCGGACTATACACTACAATTTTTGAATTAAAATTATTTTACGGTATAATTATTGAGTTACAACAATGTTTAGATCACTTGAGCTAGAAAAATGTGTAAAATAACTATTTTTAAATAATTATAGTGTTATTTTTTTTATAATTTTATAGTGTTAATTGTAATTCATGACTTGTAGTGTATAATCGGGATAATAATAAGTTACAAACATCTTAATAATATAAAATTTCTCTCTCTATATTTACGGAGTTGAATTTGTATAGATCATAACAATATTTCATATTTATAATTTATGAATGGTAAGATTGATTGTATTAAATCGAGCTACATAATATAATTATCTAAATGTATATATCACTTAATAAATATATATAATTTATACAAAAAGTTTTTAACAATACGAGTATAATTAAGTGCTCATTTATTGGTAATAATTATTAACACATATAAGTACTAAATTAAAAATATAAATATTTATTCATTTATTCGACTATTAAACTCTTTACAAATACTTATCAAATTTAATTTAATTATTACATAATTATATACTAATTAAATTATGAGTAACATTAAATATTTTAATAAATTATTTTAAAAAATATTATTAAAAAATGCTAAAATATATTAGTGTTTATCGTATTTTAATATTTTTTTAGCATTAATATATTTAATTTTTAAATTGTGGGTGTATTAAGCAAGAAATATTGCCATTCTTTTTCTCTACAAAAGGAGAAAGACACTGAATTAGTCAGGGTACAGTCGGATCAGAGGAACAAGAAGAAACAAGTAGTGTTAGTACATTGGACCATTAGGATTTACAGACTTGTTGCAGTGAAGAAGACACAAAAAAGGCGCAATGCCAGACAATGTGTCCGTCGTTTAGTAAATTATGCGCACGCATGGGGTCACGAGCCACTGTGACCACGCTGTCGCTAGTCAACCCGGCAACTGTTTGCCGATCACATTACAGCCTGTTTCACCGCCACCCCAATGCACGTGCTGTCTAACCTCCCCGCCACACTCGCACGTGTTACCAGCTATTCACGTTGTCCTTCTTTTGACTGCTTGCTTGAAACCGGAGTACGGAATTCTTTCTTCTTCTCCTCTTTTAACATTATCCAAACCCTAATTAATTAATTAATTAATTAAGGTAAAAGAAGAGATTTAACTTCAATTTGAGGATATGTTTGGCAATGTCAAATTAATTGGTATTTGGCTAATTAATAATATAATAATATATTGATTGTGGATTATGCAATTACTTTCAAGTGATAACCATTTTAATGTTTTTTCTTTTCTTTTTTTTTTAAAAATATATTATATCATATGCATTAACATAAAATTGTGGCGAGATTAAAAATTTGTACGGTACAATTAAATGTATTATAATATAATACGATTGATTCGATATATTTAGGAGTGGCATCTTCAATTTGATTATTTTTGAACTATATTTTTATCATATTCAAAATTATCAATTTTAATTTAACATAAACAAATTTAAATTGATAATAAATGATAAATCGAATCAAATTGAACTAATAAATATTGGTTTGATTCATCAATTTGTAAAAAATAAAAATTAATTTTGATTTTTATCAAAAATAATAATAATTTTATAAAATTTTATATTAATTAATTTTAAATAAGTCATTATTTATTGATTAAAATAATAAATATAAAATATAAATATAAATTTTATAATAATTGTCAATTTTTCAATTTAAATCAAATATAAATAAAAATTTATGGATTTTACTTTTTAAAACCAAATTCTAATCAATAAATTTTTAAACCCATCCAAATTATCGATTCGATTCGATTTAATTTAGACCGGTTTAATTCGATTTAGATCGGTTCAATTCAAAATTGTCCACCCAAAATATGTTGACACAACCATTGTATATTTCGTAAACAAAAATATGATTCGGTGATAGTTACATATATCTAAAGTTTGTTCTAAAAATATAATTGGAATATTTTCCTCATAGAGAATATTTGGCAATTAGTCAATGAAATGCATATGTCATTAGCACTTGCAAATAAATAAATTTAATGCATACCAAAGGAATAGTGTTAGTCCCCTTTATGCATGGTGCATTTAAGTGGATGACAACGTAAGAAGCATTAAGCAACATGCTTTTGATTCATCATAGTGGATAAAATTATTAAATAATTAACTTAATTGTCACATCTAAAATCCCAAAGCAAAGAATTTAATTCTTTAATTAGTAGCACTTGTATTTCTCCTTTTTAGTTTTCAACTCTTTTAAAGTTTGATATGTTGCCTTGAAGGAAATCTTATAATGCTTTGTTGACATGTTGCTTAACATATCTTTGTATATAATAATGTTAATTTATGAAGCATCAACTATTGGTAAGCTAGGCCTCCCATCACATTATTTGGGCATCTCTTGATAGAATAATTGAGCACATCTTTCCACTAAATTGAATTGGTATAACTATTTAAAGTTGTTTTTTTTTGGTTAATTAATTATTTATAAATAAAGTTATTGAATGAAAAAAAATTGATAATTTTAGTATCAATCTTCGAAAGAATAATTATAACAATGTGTTTTGAATAATTTAAAACTGTCGTTGATTTATGATAAAAAAAAAGTAAATTTAGAATAAATTTTTGTAATAGAAGTAAATAAGTTTTTTTTTTATAAATAAAAAAAATCAATTTAACTTTTAAAAATTTTGAGAATCTTTAAAAGAATGAGAATATCGCATCGTTTATATGCTCGTTTTTACAAAATTTTATAATATAAATATTTATTTTAAAAAATTAATAATAATAATAATAATAATAAATTTAACTTTTAAAAGTTTTGAGAATCTTCAAAAGAATGAGAATATCGTATCGGTTATACGCTAGTTTTTACAAAATTTTATAATATAAATATTTATTTTAAAAAATTAATAATAATAATAATAATAATAATAATAATATTATTATTATTATTACAATTAATTTTAATTTTTTTAAGGGAGAAGAGAGTGTTTACATGGAGTAATTAAAATTAAAATAATGAATTTTCTTAATATGGTTATGGTAATAATATTTTATTTGTTTATTTATTTATTTATTTTTAAATGAAGGGAAAGTGCACCCATTGGAGTGTAAAGGAGGCAACACTAGTCGGCCTTGTGATTCGGCCTAGGAATTTTTTTTTGTAAATGTGGTCCATAAATCAAATAATTGAACCCGCTTTCCACGTGTATTGAGTTGACGTTGAACACGTGTCCAATCCAATTGTCTTGCTGACGTGGCTCACTAACCAACGTCCATTTTTTTCAACTATATTTTGTAAGCGTAGAAAGCGCTCTCCACTTGTATCTTTTTGTTCCGTTCAATCTAAAAAGACATGTAAAAAGTTTTACAAATTTACTAGAATTTGGTTATTATGATCATTTGTTATAAATAGGACCCTAAGATACAAATAGGTATCTACAATGCAAGGGATTTATTCATTACAAATAACTAAAGTATTTTCTTATTTGTTATTTTCTAAAAGTAAAGGGACTTGTCTGCAATAAATGATAATAGAAAAAACAAAATTATAAAGGGAAAATGTAGTTGTCATTTGAAATAAATCCAAGTCACACTACCTAAAAGGATAAACATAAAAATGGTATAGAATAAAATATTAATTGTGGTGGGTAATGGATAACATTTTCATTACTATAATTGAATTTACTAACTTGTCCAAATTTAAAAAAGATTTTTTTATATAATTATTTAAATAATTAATCATATTACATTTAAATTTATGTTAATTTTATGTCGTATTTATATTAAATCGATAAATTATAACGTGTATTAGTTAATGGGTTTGTACTAGTACCAATTTCAACAAATATTGGTAAAATATCCAAATCCATGTGACAAATTAACTTTGTTGGATTCAACCTACCAACCTACAAACCGTATATTCCCATTTCATATTCGATGAATTAATTAAATAATAGGAGCAAATTGTATTGATTCAAGCACTCAAGCACAAGAATATATATATAACCAAGTTTATGTACCATTAACCTTGAACCCCTAAACATTAGGTTAACTTAAATTAATGTTATGGAGCTGCGCATGATGCCCTTAGTTCATGGGTTTGGTTTTGGGCTACTTAGGTCCAGCCCCAGTACAATTACGCAATGATATTTATTAGACGGGTTAATCCTACAAGTGGTTATAGGACGTATAACACATACGATTGGATGAAAATTTTAAAATTTAACTTAGTTTTTAATTTAATATTAAGTTCGATAGGACCCCACTTCAAGAACTCACGTAAGTCCAACAAAATTCAGCCCTTAATTAATCTTTTAATTTTACATTTTATATTTTAAGTTTTTTATATTGTCTTATTTAAGTTTTTCGTTTCATATTTTAATTAAGGGATATTAAATATATGGAATGGAATGTATTTTAGCCAAATTCTTATTTAGCATATTATCATACGCGCGTGTATATATATATATATATATATATGATTAGATTTTAAAATGTAATACAAATAATATGGTATATGAAGTTTGAATTGTGTTGACATAAGATTTGATTTATATGCATTTAATATTTAAAGTAAGTATTAAATAGGCCCTTGAAACATGAGAATGTGGATGTAATTGACACTTTAAAGTAACTCATAATTGTTTAATTAAGGGTAGTCAAACATGAGATTATGTTATTAATGATTTTTTTTTTTTTTGTTTGTGTTTGGAATATTAAATAGACCACGTGAGCCATCATCCTCTTGGATTCTGCACTGGACTTGGTATCACAAGCGAGCATGGACTGTAAAATTCTTTCCATTCATGGCTCATGGCCATATGATTCCAACTGTGGACATGGCCGAGCAGTTTGGAACTCATGGGGTCAAAACCAAAACCACAGTAATCACAACTCCTGCCAATGCAATTCTCTCCTCAAAATCAATTCAAAGATATAATGGATTTGGTATCGAAATTTATGTCAAGATCATCGAATTTCCTTCAGTAGAGGTCGGTTTGCCAGAGGGATGTGAAAATCTGAGTGCAATGACTGGTCAAATAAATATGTTTCATGGGCATAAGTAAGCTCCAAGAACTTCTTGAGCTGCTCCTGCAAGAATATAAACCAGATTGCTTGCCGGCTGATACTTTGTTTCCTTGGGCTACTGATGCTGCTGCCAAAATTGGGATTCCCAGGTTTGTGTTTCATGGCACCAGCGGCACAAGAAAGTTTCATCAAATTCGGAACCGTTTCTGGTACTTAATCTTCCTGGTGACATCAAGTTGACATGAAACCAGTTGCAGCTAATGTGAAACAGGATGTTGAAACTGACTTCACCAGGTTGTTTAATGCAGCTGCAGAATCTGAGTTAAAGAGCTGTGGCGTTGTCTTCAACAGCTTCTATGAACTTGAGCCCTCTTATGATGATCATTACAGGAAGGTTTTGGGAAGGAGGGCATGGCATATCGGCACCGTTTCGATATGAAACCGAAATTCAGAAGAAAGTTTTGATGGCGAAGCAAGTCTCCATTGATGAACACGAGTGCTTGAACTGGTTGAATTCAAAAAACCCCAATTCTGTTGTTTACACATGTTTTTGGAGCATTGCAGTCTTCTCTTGTGCTCAGCTAATGGAAATTACAATGGCGCTCGAAGATTCAGGACAACAATTCATTTGGGTAGTGAGGAAAAACAAGAATGGTGAAGAAGAAAAGGAAGATTGGTTGCCTGAAGGATTTGAGAAGAGAATGGAAGGCAATGGTCTAATAATAATTCCATCCGCAAATAATAATTCCTTCCGCACTGTGTTATAAATCCTCCAACTGCTTCATGATTAAGTATCAAAACTTGAGGCACCCACCCTCAAGTTTGCCGGGGTGCCTATGGTCTCATGGCCTGTTTTAACCGAGCAGTTTTACAATGAAAAGTCGGTGAAACAAATTCTTAAGATTGATGTCGAAGTTGGTGTTCAGAAATGGTCACAACTATGAAAGAATTACTGAAGAGGGAAAGAATAGTAAAGGCAGTGAGAGAGAATGGTGGGTGATGAGGCAGAAGAAATGAGAAGCAGAGTCAAGAAATTTGGGGATATGGCAAAGAGAGCTGTTGAAAAAGGAGGTTCATCTCACTCTGATTTGAATGCTTTAATTGAAGAATTGAGTTTGCGTCGCCATTGATGCAAAGAAATTTATAATAATACTATTGTAATTGTTTACTTAAATGTGAAATTTGTCAAATTTAAAGCAAAATTTCAGAAAATTCCTCCATATCTTATTGATAAATGTATTACGAATACATAACTAGATTCTGTCATATGATGCTGATTTAACTTGCGTTTACAACTTACAAATGGGATACCAGACATTGGTGTCTTGGTACCAGATAATTATTCTACCAGTTAATAACAAAAAATAATCAACAGAGCTGCAGGCTTTTCGATTGTTTGATAAAATGCAGAATAAAGTGGTAAACAGAATCAGAATAATATGCAAAGTTCTAACATAGACCTGGTTCAATGGCTTTTATTATGGGAAAACTGAGTGGTAGCAACATGAAAGTACCATGTACCTGCCATCTGAAACTTCATTCCCTTATTAACTAATTGTAGTTCCTTCTTGAAGAACATTTTTCTAAGGAAACAAACAGCAACAGCGGCCAGATTTATTAAACGAAGAATGGGGAATAATTCTCAAGCACTACAATCACATGGTGCCCATTAGACTATCCAAATAAAATAGGACAATAAATTTATCTGAAGGATACTTATTCAGTCAAGTTTATGCACATTGAAGCCATTACACTAATAAATAAAGATAAACAAATAGTTATAAATCAATAAATAGTTGGTAAATATCAAGTAAAAGAGTATATTTATCGAACACTTTTCACTATTGTGCTTTTAAATTAAGTTAAAGCATAATAATTGTAGACAGGTGCATTCACAATGACCAAAGAATTGTCACTAAGGCTAAGCCAAGCAATCGCCATAGTTGAACTGATCTTCTATTTGAATATGCTAAGTTGGAAGGATGTGCTGAAACTGCTGGTGGTGACCGGGTGATACCATGTTCAGGCAGGTCACATGCTCCGAAAGTCGTATTTGCCTGCAGATAAGAGAATTAGACTAAAAACAATCTATAAAAAAATTTCATTATAATCTCTTAATCTTTACATTCAACGCTCAAATTATTGAAAAATGTTATATAGTATTATCTGTTTCTAGCTTTTCTTGTCCTTATCGATGAATGACCTCTTCATTCAGAACTTGGTTAGAATAAAAAAAAAATGAATAACTAAGGTTGAAGTAATTGTTGCAAACCTTGCAATTAGCAATGTTTCCACATCCACAAACCATATGACCATTGGCCACATCTACAGCTTCCAGGGCTCCCCCGCCATCACTCCTCTGAAATTTCGAATATAAATAGTTGGGAATCATTTCATCTTATACTTGCTTTAGCTAGTAAGACTTGTATGCAGTACATACCTGGTAAAAGTCGACAGCAATGAAGTTAGGCCATCGTTTGCTGGCAGCTTGATAACATGTGTTCACCATGCTTGCCAATGGAGCTGAATTATACTTGCAAGCTTGGGTTACATCTGGTCTATCAGGAAAGTAATTCAGTAAGACCAATGACTTTGATGCTGTGTTCATGGGGGATGATTCTGCACGGTTTGGACACGAACCAGCAATCATCCCACCGTTCCCATCTGTGTATAAACAGTTAAACATTCGTCATTAGCATCTTAGTTTATTTGTAATATATTATCTTCTGTCCAATTGAAATTTTGGAATAGGAATATTAGGACTCACATTGGTTTTCTACCATGTATTTCCATTGATAGGCAATTCCTTCAGATGCCTCCTTAGCTGACTTTGAAGTAAAAACCACTAAACGCTGATTCTTCCGGATCATATCATCAACTGTTGGCCAATTTCCACCATTTTTTGGCATGTGAGATACTGGAAACCAGTATTTTCTCAAGCCAGCAGCATCAAATATCTTAGTCAGCCCACTTGGTGAAGTTACATAATCCTCAATGATAATGGTGACAATTTCTGTTGGATTGACTTCAAGAAATGCTTGAACCTCTTTCAAAACATTTATGGCAGGTTGCTGGAAAACAATGAAGTTTTAAGAGTAACAGTCAAGGAAAGAACTTTCAAGTGATTGGTTAAAATTAAAAAAATTAACGAATTCTAGGATTTCTATTGTACTTTAAATTCATATTAAGAACTGGAAACATTTCTTCAATGCCTGGTTACTTACAAAAGCTGTAGAGTTGTAGCATTTCCCTCCAAAGGAGTGACATAACCAGATATCATTGAGGAAGTCATACATATCGAGCATTAAACCTCTAACACCATTCTGCAAGAGGGAACCATTATCGAACTGAAGTTATTGGAAAATAACAGAGGACGGAAGAAAGAATCATTAATCATTATCAATGCGCTAGATCCATTAACATTAATAAAATAAACCAGCTCTGTCTACTGATGGGAAGGACATAAAGAACACCATAACTTGACTAATGATCTAATAAACTCTTGACAAATTTGTTACAGAGTGTCCATTCTGTCAATGTCCAAGCGATGGGCTAGATACACCAATTGAGTTATTTCGGTCATTCATATAAGATTTCATTTTCTTTTCTTCACGGAAGCAATACATTAAGGACAAGCTAGCTTGAGACTATTGTTTACTCAAAGGGTGTGGGTATGCAGCAGAATTTTTAAGTTATATTAGCGGCTAACCTAATTGATACCCTAACAAGTGGTCTTGCAGCAGAACTGAAAAAATTAAGTTGATTGTTAGAAAGTTACCATATGTTTGTCGTTTCTCCTAAAGAAAAGTCATCGGTATTATCCAAAGCAGAAAACAAATGTGATGCTTGTATTATAAACAAAGCATGTTGGCAATACTTTATGTCAAGTCAAGATCAATTATTCAGCCTGCAAGGCCTAAATTAAGAATCTGTTGTCATCTTTTCGACACAAACTGGTGGAGGCTTGCTTCAGAACTTCACCACATCTCTCAAAATTAATGTTGTGTTTGCTTTCTAATTAGAAAGTATGTGGAGACCAGGTAATAAAAGCCACAGTGCACCTAATACATTCCATTTCTTTTCAATCAACAAAGAGTAGGTGAAAGGTCTTCCAAAATGTGATTGCCAAAAAGCATTTCCAACCACTGCCAGATGTACCAGGCAGGCAATTCTAGCAGACAATTAAAATATAGAAGGTTTGCATATTCAACACTTTCACACAAGAAATTCTTCTGGGTTCTATTATATTTTTTCATCTACAAGGTACGACTATTCCCATGGTTAGCTAGAATTATAATAATCTACATGTCCAAACTCCCAGAAATACTTAATAAACAAGGACATAATCGTCTTCTCACTATATTGAAACTTTAATTTTCAACTAATAGATTTAACCGGCCAACTTTCA
>JAXCLQ010045363.1:0-20492 GCA_035584115.1 Cedrela odorata | reverse complement strand
TTGCTTGTGCAGAAAATTTGTGCGGAAAAGGGAGTGCTGATCAAGGGTGTACCTTGAGCATCGCGGGGTGTGCCGCATTAAAGAAGAGAGCCCCGTGATAGTTGGTATAAGAGCCGTGTTAGGCTGAAAGTCGCGCTTACTCGTAACAAACAACAACACAATGGTAGGAGACACTATCGAAAACCGCTTAGATCGCATAGAGAGAGCTATTGGGGCGTTTGCACCTGATACACCATCGTTAGCTGACCAAATTAGTGCCATAGCCTCAGAGTTGCGGAATGTTGCCTCAGAGATGGTGGCATTGAAGGGCGAGATGAGGGATCTAAAAGGCCTTTGCAGTAATCTTGAAAAAGATTGCCAAGAGTAGATGGACACCACAGGCGAGGACTTGATTGCTGCGAATAACGCTTTGCGGGGGCAAGTGAGAGATCTTGATGCTGAGTTGGTGGTGATGAGGAGGGCTTTAGGCAACATGCCTCAACACGCCGAAACGGCACCCTCGAAAGTGAAAGTACCCGAGCCAAAGAGTTTTGGTGGAGCGCGAAACGCAAAGGAGTTAGAGAACTTCTTGTGGGATATGGAGCAGTATTTCAAGGTAACCACATTTCGGAGTCGGAACATGCAGATATAACTTGCATGTACCTTACTGGTGATGCGAAGTTATGGTGGCGCACAAGGCTGAATAAGGATGCCGAGGCGCTAAGGCCACCCATACAGACTTGGGAGGTGTTGAAGAGGGAATTGAAGGCTCAATTCCTACCAAGCAATGTCGTGTGGCTTGCTTGGGAAAAATTGAAGAGGCTGAAGCACACCGGGACTATGCGTGATTATGTGAAGGAATTTAGCTCGCTGATGTTAGGTATTCGCAACATGTCGGAGGACGACAAGCTCTTCAATTTTATATCAGGTTTACAAAATTGGGTGCAAACCGAGCTGCGGCGGCAAGGTGTGAAGGACTTGCCCGTGGCACTTACAGCGGCTGATGGGCTAATTGACTACAAGCTTAGGCCTCAAAACGAGCAAAAGAAAGCCTATGATGGCAAGAAGAAGAAGAAGGTTGAGAACTCCAAAGCCGACGACCAAAAAGAGAAGGGAGAACCTAGTCAAGCCAAGCCGCAAAGGCAATAGAAACCGGGGTGTTTTATATGTGGTGAACCCCATAGGGCAAAAGAATGCCCAAATCAAGCCAAGTTGAACACAACAACTGAACGTGAGGCACAACATGAGGCCGAGACAAGTGTGCCTAAGTTGAACCCGTTGCAACAAAGATGCAATGCGTTGTAAATCGATAAGTCGTATAGAGGGCTTATGTATATGACGACATATGTCAATGGGAGGGAAGTTTGGGCTATGTTGGATACCGGTGTTACAAACAATTTCATTGTGGACCGTGAGGTGGATCGGTTGGGATTGAAGGTTGAAGGCATACAGTGCAAGGTGAGAACCGTGAATTCTTCAAATATGGTCATGCGAGGCGTAGCCATAAGTATGTTGAAGATTGGAAAATGGGAGGAGAAAGTGAGATTTTCTGTCCTTCCGCTTGAAGACTTTGAACTCATCATTGACTTAGAGTTCTTTGTGGGTGCAATGGCATATGTGATGCCGCACATGAAAAGTCTTATTATAACGGGCAAAACGTTGTAACTTGTGAGGTGTGAGTTCTTGGAAAACGGCACAAAGGGACCATCACTCCAAAGTGTCATACAATTCAGCAAAACGGCACAAAGGGACCATCACTCCAAAGTGTCATACAATTCAGCAAGGGTTTGAAGCAAAGAGAGATGTTTTACATAACGACGCTTGTGGAGATCAAGCCGGATTAGGTTGAGGAGGTGTCTGATGAGTATGGGGCTGTGTTAGATGACTTTGCTGATGTGATGCCGCCAGAGTTGCCTAAAGAATTACCCCTACGACGTGCGGTGGATCATCACATTGAGTTGGAACCAGGGGCGAGACCACCCGCTCAAGCTCTTTATAGAATGGCACCAATTGAGTTGGAAGAGTTGCGGAGGCAACTAGATGAGTTGTTGGATGCGGGGTACATCCAACCATCAAAAGCACCATATGGGGCGCCGGTGCTGTTTCAAAAGAAGAAAGATGGCTCGATGCGGATGTGTGTAGATTATCGCGCACTCAACAAGGTTACGGTAAAAAATAAATATCCCGTGCCTAATGTGGCGGATTTATTTGATCAGTTGGGAAGGGCATCTTACTTCACAAAGTTAGATTTGTGATCAGGATATTGGCAAGTTAGGATTGCGGAAGGGGATGAAGCCAAGACAGTGTGCGTGACAAGGTATGGCTCATACGAGTTTTTGGTGATGCCATTCGGCTTAACCAACGCACCAGCAACCTTCTGCAACCTAATGAATGATGTGCTATATGAGTTTTTTGATCAGTTTGTGGTGGTATATCTCGATGACATCGTCATATATAGTGAAACCTTCAAAGAGCATATTGAGCATCTAAGGCAAGTGTTTGCCAAGTTGAGGGAACACAAGCTTTATGTCAATATGGAGAAGTGCGAATTTTGTCGGTAAGAAGTGCTTTTCTTAGGGCATTGGGTGAGCCACGAAAAAATTCGCATGGATGAGAGAAAAATCGAGGCAATTCTCGATTGACCGGCGCCAACAAGGGTTTTTGAACTAAGGTCATTCCTTGGACTTGCTAACGACTATAGAAAGTTCATTGAGGGCTACTCAAGAAGAGTAAGTATGCTTACGGACTTGCTAAAAAAGAAGAAGCAATGGGAATGGATAGAAATGTACCAACAAGCATTCGATGAGATCAAAGGGGCAGTAGCTTCGGAGCCGGTGCTCAAGCTTCCTGACTTTGACAAGCCATTTGAGTTATGGACAGACGTTTCGGATAAGGCTATTGGTGGCGTATTAGTTCAAGATGGGCATCCCATATCATTTGAGAGTCGAAAGCTAAAAGATGCGGAACAAAGGTACTCAACACACGAAAAAAAGATGACGGCAGTGGTGCATTGTTTGACAACGTGGAGGCATTACTTGTCGGGTACGTGCTTCACAGTTATGACGGATAATGTAGCCAATACTTACTTCAAAATGCAGAAGAAGTTGTCGCCAAAACAAGAAAGATGGCAAGAGTTCATCGCGGAGTTTGATTTCATGTGGGTGCACAAGGCGGACAAACAAAACTTAGTGGCAGATGCGCTAAGCCAAAAAGAAGTTTTGGGCTATGTGGTCGCACTTTTGACCGCAACTTCGGATTTCATTGAGCGTGTAAGGCAGCATGCGAAAAATGACAAGACATACCAGCAGCTGCGAGATGAAATCAAGAGGGGAAGTGTGCGGCGATATTGGCTTGAAGATGAGTTAATTTATGCTCGAGGTGGAAGGGCGTATGTGCCTAATGGTGGGGACTTACGCAAGGTATTGCTGTGAGAGACGCACGATACAAGATGGGCAGGACATCCGGGTGTTGAGCGGATGATGGCCTTGCTGGAAAGGTCTTATTATTGGCTCAAGATGGAAGAAGACATACGCATGTATGTCAAGACTTGTCAGTGTGTCAACTAGACAAGACTGAAAGGAGGAGGCCTACGGGACTTCTTCAACCATTGCCGATACCAGAGAAACCGTGGGATTCGATTTCAATGGATTTCATATCGGGAATGCCTAAGTCTGCGGAAGGGTATAAGTTGATATTGGTTGTGGTTGATCGATTTTCTAAGTATGCCATCTTTATACCCGCGCCGCATGCATGCTCGGCGGACGAAGTAGCAGAGTTGATACTTAAGCATGTGGTGAAGTACTTCAGAGTGCCATAAAATATTATGAACGATAGAGATGCGCGCTTCACTGGTAGGTTCTGAACTTCACTTTTTAACCTCATGGGCACAGAATTGAAATTCTCTATGGCCAATCATCCGCAAACTGATGGCCAAACCGAGAGAGTGAACGCATTACTTGAGGAATACTTGCGGCATTATGTGATGGCAAGTCAGAAAAATTGGGTTGATTTATTTGATTCCGCCCAATTTTGCTACAACATACATAAGTCATCTTCGACCGAAATGAGTCCGACGGAATTGGTGATGGGACAGCAACCTCGCACGCCACAAGAGTTGGCAAAACAGAACAATGAAGTAAAGTGCCCGGCAGCATACAAACTTGCGCGAGATAAGGAAGAGATGATTGAGTTAGCCTTTGAAAGTCTAGCCAAGGCATCCCGTCGAATGAAGAAGTATGCTGATACAAGGCGAAGGGACTTAGAGTTCAGGGAGGGTGATGTGGTGTTGCTGAAATTAACTCCGCAAATTTGAAAGAAGATAAGTAGCAAAGCTGTGCATAGAGGATTAGTGCCGAAGTATGATGGTCCTTTCGAAATGGTGAAGAGAGTGGGCAGAGTTGCTTACAAGTTAAGGCTGCCAGAAAGGTTAAAAATCCACCCAACAGTACATGTAAGTTACTTGAAACCTTTCTACAAAGACTTAGTTGATGTTGAGCGGCAACAAACTAAGCGTGCTCTGCCAGTGATTCGAAAGCAATTCAACAAAGAGGTTGAGAAAATTTTGAATCATCGCACAATGAGGCAAAGTAAAAAGGACCGAAGAACTGAGTATTTGGTTCAATGGAAATGAGGAAGTGCTGCTGATGCAAGTTGGGAACGCGACGTCACTTTGTGACAGTTCGAGAAAGAGGTTAATGACTACCTTTCCAATCCAACGAGGACATTGGGCTCTTCAAGTGGGAGAGGTTTGTCACGGACTTAGAGTTGTGGTGCGCCACAACATGCTAGCAAGTTTGAGTTGTATGGACTCTTGTGTTTTAGCCAAGCACTGCTAACATAGTTTTAGTTGGCTAAGTATCCTAGTGATGCACAAAATATGAGTTTGAGTAGGCATCAAACTCCAATGTCCCTAGGAAGCCAGAAGTGTTGGCTTCGCACTATATAAAGAGTGCTTGGCAGCGTGTTACTATAGACAACTCATGAGTGAATTCTAAAGCAAGTTGTGTGAAACTCGTTTTAGAGAAAGAAAGTTCTAGAGAGAGAAAGTTTAGGATTTTTGAAAAGGCCTTCACAAGGGTGTTGTGAGTGGTCTTGTTTCCTTTTTAAAGTGATTAATAAAAAGGTTGAGGGCGTGTAGCCTTCGTAATTTACATCGTGCTTGTGTTGTGGTGTTGTGTTGCCTTACTTGCGTTGCGTTGCTTTGGATTGTGTTTGCTTGTGTTGCTTGTGCAGAAAATTTGTGCGGAAAATGGAGTGCTGATCAAGGGTGCCTTGAGCATCGTGGGGTGTGTCGCATTAAAGAAAAGAGTCCCGTGACAGATACCATGGTGCAATGTGCGTGCCTGCCAAGGTTTGAGCCGTTGTATCCACAGGATTGGAACCTACATTGTGTGGAAAAGAGGAAGGTGGGTAGCTGTGGCAAGGATGATCGAGAGGGATTTGTGAGACTGGAAGCTGTGAAGTTGCCAGATGCCAGGAATTCTTCAGTTTATGGTAATATGAACTGAAAAGAGTGCGAGAGAGAATGCTTGAAGATTTGTAACTGTACAGGGTATGCTAGCATAATTGCTAATGAAAGTGAACAGGGGTGTATAGCTTGGTATGGTGAATTAAATGATACGAGACAATATAAAGATGGGCATGACTTTTACCTGAGAGTCGATGCAGTTGAGCTAGGTAAATATAGATATATTATCTTTTCATTATAGTATATTCATACTGTTCTCTTCTTTTTTTTTTTCCCTGAATTCTATGATATATGCTATCTCGATTAGGCTTCAAAAGGAGTTTCATGTTCAGATAAAGTTCAGGTAAATTTTAGGGCCTTTAAAACACGAATCACATATTTAGTGATTGAGGTATAGAAAGCCAGCAAATTACGTTATATCTGATCAAGGCATGATGGACTCTTAAAACATTTTCTTTTACTTTTTGAGGTGATGGTGGCCACCTGAAACATTGTTAACTATCAGCAACATAAGATTGTCATATATTAGAATTGGTCTAGAATTACTAAAATCTTTTTAATGGGATAGAAAGTTTTCATTTTGCAGCTGCGAGGGTAAGGAAGAACTCAAAACACTTTCAAGTAAAAAACAGTATGCTCGCATTTATTGCTTTGCCTGTTGTTGTGCAAGTGCTTTTGATAGCTGCCTGCTTCTACTACTTCTGGAGAAAGCGTGCTACAAGGATAGGTAAATAAAATTGTATATCTTAACCAGCGTGGGGTAAGATCTAACAACACAATTTCTGCAGTTTTTTCTTGTCAACTTGCCAAAAACATAAATCTGTTTCACCATATTGATACTAGGGGCTTCATCTTCTTACTAATTAGGTAAGCATTTGATTTTCAGGAAATATGTGCTCAAAAGTGTAAGCAGTTTATGGACCACCGTTGTCCTTGTTATAGCCAGGAAAAAGGTTTAAATTTCTGAAAAGAGTTTACTTTTGCATTGAACAATCTTTTTGTCTACGATTGCTTAGAGATAATGATAGCCAACTTGGGGTATTTGAATAGATAGGAATTAGAATAGTCGCACTTTCTTCCACATAAGAAAATGCATTACTTCTTGCAGGGAAGAAGAAGAAGAAGAAACAACTACCCCATATTGGCTGTGCACTGAGTATTTAAATTGACTTTTCAGGGTTGGTTACCTAATGGACAAGAGATAGCCGTGAAAAGGTCATCAAAGAATTCGAGACAAGGAATTGAGGAATTAAAAAATGAAGTCTTATTGATTGCAAAACTTCAACACAAAAATCTTGTGAGGCTCTTGGGTTGTTGCATAGAAGAGTTAATTTATAAATTTATGTCTAACAAAAGCTTGGACTACTTTATCTTTGGTATGACTCCTCAACTTTGCGCTTGATGTCCGCATATAGCTTATGTGTCTATTCTTAGATATCTGATACAATGTCAATGAAAGCAGATGAATCAAGAAAGCAGCTCTTGGATTGGACAAAGCGCTTTGATATAATTTTAGGAATTGCTCGAGGGATCCTTTATCTTCATCAAGATTCCAGATTAAGAGTTGTCCATAGAGACCTAAAAGCCAGTAATATTCTTCTAGATGGAGAGATGAAACCCAGAATTTCGGATTTTGGGACTGCAAGAATATTTTACGCTGATCAAACCCAAGGAAATACCAACAAAGTGGTTGGAACATTGTGAGTCAAAAGAAAAAATACTGAACTCTTTAACGCTTAGTGCATCTAATTTCCTACTATATGAAAGGCTAAAATCCAATAGCTAGCAATATCTGTATAAACTATAATTTAATTATGTGAATGAACTAGGAGTATGCCTTACTTAATTCAATAATAATTGTGGTATGCAGTGGTTACATGTCATCGGAGTATGTATTACACGGCATCTTCTCGACGAAATCAGATGTCTTCAGTTTCGGGGTCCTAATATTAGAGATCATAAGTGGAAAGAAGAATGGGAGCATTTTCCCCGATGATCCCTTCTCAAATTTGATAAAATATGTAAGTTGTTGCCCTTTTCTTCGTGTTTTGTTCAAAACATTGGTTTGAAACTTACATTTTTAACTCTCCTGCAATGCCTTGAAATAAGACATGGGAACTGTGGAGAGATGGAAAGGCCCTAGAGATTGTCGACTCATCCATTGCTGATTCATGTACTGCACAAGAAGTTTTGCGTTGCATTCAAATTGGGCTCTTATGCGTGCAAGATGATGCAAAAGACAGGCCAACCATGTCTTCTGCTATTTTTATGTTAAGCAACGAAATGCCACTTCCTTCTCCAAAGCAATCTACATTTGTTACTGGGAGAGCTCGGGATAAACTAGATTCATGTATCATAGAAACAGGGTGTTCTATTAATGAGGTGACAGTTACAACTTTTACTACTCGATGAATTTGCAGGGTTGCCCAGGGTTGCTTTCATTAGACATTGAATTTTTATGTGAATCAAATTTTCTAGTGTTAGTATGATGTATGTAATTGTATTTATTGTATGTAAAAGCAAAATCATGATAGTTTAGAGATTACTAGCATGTGCTCTTGAGGTGAGGTACCTTAGTTGGTCAAGTTGGTATTCCGAGCTGAAAAGTGTGGGGTTTATAGTTTTCAGTTTGTCATTGCAAACCTAGGATAAGGAACTTAATCTTTTACTCGATTGATGGAGATCATATTCTTCCTTCCACTTCCAAATGATCATTGGAGTGCAAATTCAATTCTTGTATAGAGAAAGAAACTGGGGTATATAGAAACTAACCAATTTCATACGCCAATGGCATTCAAGCAAAGATGGCGGGGACATTGATAATTGGTATGTGAAAATTGGTATTATGACTGATATTCTTTCCAAATAAAACCATGTTCTAGTCTGGTTTTAGATTATGACAGCAATGTTCACTTGCCCTTGAAAGAAAATTCTCCAAGAGGTTGCAGCAGACTGCAGCTCATAGCCCAACCTTATCAACAATTATGCTTATGATTAGCAATTAAACAAAACTTCCGAAAAAACAATCGTCTTTTGCAGCCAGGACAGCCCGCAAAGTTCTTTACTCAACTACACAAAAAAATTTTACTTGCCATACAGCGAAATAGGATCTAGATACAAAACTTTATGAAGTAAAATCAATATCTTCAATGTGGTGCACACAAGTAAACAGAATCTAGAGATGTAAATTTATCGTCTTGCGTCGATCCAACTTGAAAATTGAGGCTTATTTGTACTTCATGTTGAGTTGATTTCATGTTGTGCCTGGATTTTATTTAGTCCATTTGGTACGGACCATTAATCAAATACTATTAGTATCAAGCTTGCTTTGAATTTTTTTCATTTTTAATTTGTAAAAAAAAAAAAGTTAAATGAAATGAAATACCATCAATTTAGTTGTTATAATATTATTATTGAGTGTTGATTTTAAAATTTATTTTTAAAAAATATAATTAGTTATTTATATTACAAAGAAAAACATTTATTATTTAACTTTCTTATTCATCTTCTCATTCTCCTCTTTCATGTTCAAACAAATACGAAAAGAGGCATGTAAAATGAGTTGTTTTAATTTTCAATGCAAATGTAGACCAAGTTGTGGTTAGTAGCCAGTCAAAACTATCGAAACTAGATTGCACCGTCGCGAGACGGATAGGTACACGTAGAGATACTTAAAAACTCAAAAGTAGAATGTGTTATTGAAACTTGAACACTAAATACTTACTTTCTCTCTCTAAAAATTACTAAGCATATAAACTTTTTTTCATGCTTTCTTTACTGTCTCTCCTTATTTATTTATAGATTACATCATGACAGTTCATGGGCTGATGTATAGTTTCATATGGAAACAATTGTTCAATGAATAATTGTGTCATTTCTTTTGAACGATTGTATCATTTTGAATCATTTTTTCTTTTGGTGAACTATTACATCCCTCTGCATATCACCATCACATTGATCTTGCATAACAATCTCCCACTTGATCAAAGTGATTATGTTTACTTTCGATGATTGAATATTCTATGCACACAACCAATTATTATTACTATACCATAACTAAACTATAAAAATTATGATACACACATTTTACAAAATTAAAATGGCACCACAACCGAAACTAAGAAAAAATTTTGGTCATAGAAAAAATTTTGTTCGTACTTAGTTTTTATAGCGACTTATACACTAAGCGTTTGGTATTATATAAATTCATCTTGATATTTTCATACTAATTTTTATATCCAAGATGATATATTATAACTCTTGTTAACTTCGCTATAGCGTTTTTTATCTTTTCTCTGACCAATATTCATAATTAATCAGATAGAGATGTAATATTGTTTTCTCATGCGTCCTTGATACTTAATAAATTATACATACTTTTCACATGTTAACTACACATCTTCTGATGGGATATAGTCAACTTTAATTTCACTTATTTTCACTATATTTTAAATATACTGATAACTAATATCAATGTGTTTATCCTTGGAGCTATTTCCTCGATTTTTAATTAAATAGATGATAGACTTATTATCACCGAATATATCTACAGATTCTTTAGATAAATCTAATTACAAATTATCAACAAACCTCCTAGTTCATGCAGCTGTACTACATGAGATATATTTTGCCTTCATAGTAGATTTCGCAACACATCCTTATTTCTTACTTAACTAAGAAACTGTTGTTCTACCATATATAAATATATATATATATATATATTTTATTGGCATTGCCAATTATAAACACAATGATCCAATGAATTCATTTTGTAACCCAAATCTAGAATTGTTTGATGGAATTTTAAATATCATTGTCTAGACAACTGTTTAAGTCCAAGCAAAGACTTCTTTTGTTTTCATGTTCTTTAACTAGAAAATTATCTAATTGTGATAAATAAATGTCTTCCTTTAATACACCATTTAAGAATGTTGTCTTTACATTTAATTGATGCAATTTAAAATTTATTTTAGCAACAATTGCCATGATAATTTGAACGGATGTGAATTCAGCAACTGGTGAATAAATATCAACAAAGTCTATCATAAGCTTTTGAGTATAGCCTTTAGCTATTAATCTAGTCTTATATCTGTCTAGACTTCATCAGCCTTTAACTTTTTCTTTAATACTCATTTACAACTAATGGGCTTTATTTCTTTAGGTAAATCAACTAATTCCCCAATTTTACTTTTTTTAATAGATTTCGATACATCTTCTATGGCTAATTGTCATTCTTTGTAATCAAACTGTCCCATAACATCGTTATAGATTTTGGGATCATCATTTAGTTAATTTTCTTCATCAATAATAAAGACATAATGATCTTTCAACTATTTAGAAAGTTTCTTTTTCTTTTTCCTCCTACTATCTTACACATTTTTACTAGATTATGCGGAAATTATGGGATCAACATGCCCTCTACTTTTATATTAGGATCATTTTTAAGTCATAATGAAGTGGTAAGGATTTTATTTTCGTTTAAGGCTTAGGAATAAGAATATAGGCCTTGCATCCTCAAACCTTTAATTTTGATAAATCTGGTTTGGTTCCCATCCATATTTCATATGGAGTTAATAATTTAGCTTTTGTATAAACCCTATTTAATATATATGTTGTTGTAAATAATGTTTCTCTTTAAAAATGTAAAGACATTTATGAGTAGGACATCATCAATCTTGTCATATCTAATAGAGTTCAATTTCTTCTTTCTACTATCCTATTTTGTTATGGACTATAGGGCATTGTATAAATATACATTATATCACTTACTTTACAGAAATCATCAAAAACTTCATATTCTCCATCTCGATCACTATTTAATACTTTAATTGAGTGACCCAATTGTGTTTCTATTTTATTTTTATATTCTTTGAATTTTTTTAAAGCCTTTAATTTATACTTCAGAAAATACACATATCCATATCTAGAATAATCATCAATAAAAGTGATGAAATATTCCACATCTCTATATGTTTTTGTCCTCAGAAGTCTATATAAATTCAAATATACTACTTTAAGTAAATTTGATGATTTTCAATAATTCGAGAAATGTTTTCTCGTCATTTTACCTTTAACACATGATTTACATATGTCAAATTTATTGAAATCTACTTAAGAAAGCAGTCATTTATTACTCATTCTAAGCATTTTATTTGTATTTATAACCTAATCTTAAATGTCAAAGTAAAACATCATTTAAATCTAACACATAGACATAATAAAAAAAATGAAGCTTTATTCATTGTAGATCCAATTGAGTAAATACCATCAATTCTTTTACCCTTTAGAAGTATAAGACCATTTGACCCTATGATCACAAACCCAAACTTAAATTTAATCTCAAACAATTTTTTATCTAGAATAGACACAGAGATCAGATTTCTTTTCATTGATGAAGCATACAACACATCTTTCAATATTATGGTGGGGTCCGCAGATGAGATTTTACAATCTCCTATGCCTTGAACATCAAAATAGGTATTAGTACCCGAGTATAACCGATGCTCTCTTAGTACTTTTTCCTCAAAGTTGACAAATTGAATTTTGTCATTGTTTACATGTCTAATAGCATCAGAATCTATGCACCATTGATTTTGAGATTCAGCAATCAGTGCCTCAAAAACAATCAAAACAATATATTTCTTCTTCATCTTCTTGTTTTTACGTTTTAGACACTTAGTTTTGAAATGACCAGTATCTCTACATATAAAACACCCATTTTTCCTATGTTTTTATTTTTTGGTCCAGACTTCCATGGTCCCTTCTTTCTTTTTGAATTCTTCTCATTGTGTTTATTTTTGTTATTTTGAGAACTTTTTGTCAAGAGAAGACTGTTGGAGGGATTCTCCTCTTTATTTTTATTCATCTTGACCTCTTCAATTATCAATATTACATGTAATATAGTCATAGACAAATCATTTTATCCATATGTTATTGAGATTACAACATAATCCCATGTCCTTGGCAGACTATTGAGAATAACTGAAACCTGCATTTATTATAAATTTCATTACTAGCATTTGTCAGATCTTTTACAAGCAATTTCATTTTGATGATATGGTCACCTATACTTTCATTTTCATTCATATGAAGACTATTAAATTCTGCTAACCTTAATTGAATATATGTATTAAATTTCAGTTCATACTTATTATCTAACACATCTATAATCTTCTTAGCAGTATTATAGCCCTCATATAAATGAATTAAATCATTT
Source organism: Cedrela odorata (assembly GCA_035584115.1). NCBI lineage: Eukaryota > Viridiplantae > Streptophyta > Magnoliopsida > Sapindales > Meliaceae > Cedrela > Cedrela odorata. The sequence continues at coordinate 7,830 of JAXCLQ010045363.1, read as the reverse complement.
TGCATGTTATTAAGAATTGTTGACTTAGCTAATTTATTATTTTCCTGCCACTTATCTGAGACTATGTTTTTTGTGGGTTTTTCTCTCTTAATAACATACAATATTTTCTCGTGTGTCATTAAATAGAAAATTCTTCTTTTCCATACATTATAATTTATATTATTTAATCTTTTTATCTTGGCTAAAACTGAATTAATTTTACTAACTATAATGTAAAACAATAACACAAATAAATTAAATAAAACTGCGTAAATTTCAACTCACATTTAATTATATTACAATAAACTAATCTTATATTTGTTTAGATGTGACCGTAAATATGACTTCTTAAGGTTCTTCATATTCTCTTGCTCAGAAGTTGGAAGAATTCTCTTTTCTTTGAACAATTTTTTGATGTGTTGGCAAACCAAGGTAGTGCAAAACCGATGTTTTTCTTTTATTTCTCCATATACTTCCAAAGATCTTTAAATTTTAAGTACTCAAATCCAAATTCTAAAGCCACAGATCAATCCGGCACGTCGAAAAACCTTGGGGTACTAAATTTCACTTCAATCAGAGCTGGTTTGAGCCCTAAACTGAGCTTGAAGAGAATAAAAGTGGCAAGGGACTCAGACTTATTGGTAAAGGGAAAGATCCATGTAAAGTTTGAAAAATCATCAATGAACACAATGCAATACTTGTGTCCTTAATTTGAAGTTAAGGGGGCAGGACCCTATAAGTCTGAGTGAATGAGTTTTAATGGTTTTGAGGATTTTGTTTCATTACTTTTGAAACTAAAACAATGGAGTTTACCATATTGACATGCACTGCAAAATTCAGGAATTTATTTTTCATTAATGGCATGAGCTTTACACATTGACAAGGTTTCTCTGAGAGCAGTTACATGGTGGTGCCCAAGTCTCATATGCCACAAATTCATTTCATTATTTGCTTTCATATCATCATTGTTTGTTTGGGTGCAAGCTAAAGTAAATGAAAGAATAAACTCAGGTTTATACAAACAAACATGACTCGACTTAAAACCTAACTTATTTTCTAAAAATGGAAATGCAATAAGTAGCAGCAGCCTGTAAAGTCCTCTTTCAGCCACACCTTGAAGCATTGTTCTCCCATGTTCCTTATCCTTAATAACACACATGTTATCACAAAACAACACAACAATATCATTGTCTTGAATTAACTTGGAAATGCTAATTAAATTCTTTGTTATATTTGGTATATGCAATATGTTTTTCAAATTGATCAGTTTGTTCATATGTGACAGATGTGTATTTAGCATGGTATGACCGATATAACAGATTTTCAACTTATGTCTATTACCTATTGTCAGTAGTTTAGCTCTACCATATTTTGCTGCTTGGTTGAGGTTGTTGATGTTATTGGTAATGTGATTCGTGGCTCTACTGTCCAAAAACCATGTAAGATTTGTTTGATTCTCAGGAAAAGCAACATATGCACTCTTTTGATCTTGTCTCGTTGTTGTCTGGGGTGTGAATTCTTTGTTGAATTTGTGCTTGCAACTGCTGGCAATATATCCCACTTTATTACATATCTGGCAAGTGGGTTTGTTGCTTTTGTTTCACTGCTTGCCTTGTCCTCTTCCTTGATAGCCGTGTGCCCCTGTATTTCCATTAAAATGGTTAGCACCTATGTGTTGTGTATTCTGTGATGTTAATCTTCCGCCCATATTCCATAATTTTCTATTCGACTCTTAAAGCTTAGTAGTAAAGCATACACATCTTGCAGGTGTAACTTCTCAGCTCTTGAGGTGATATTCACCGCAACAGGATCATATTCAAAACCAAGACCCTCCATCAGATGCACAACAAGTTGATCATCAGTGACCTCAGTCCTTGATGCCCTCAGATTATCAACCAAAGATTTTATTTTATGGCAGTACTCATCCATGCTCAAAGATTCTTTCTTAGTGTTCTGGATTTGGGATCGAATTTGCATGGCTTTTGCAGTTGTCTGGGATGAGAAGAGTTTGCTTAATATCACTTAGACTTCCCTTGAAGATGTGCATTGAATGATTGAGGCATGAATGCTCTCAGTCATTGAAGAAAGTAGCCACCCCATTAGCAATTGATCCTGCTTCATCCAGATTTGATAATTTGGGTTTTCTGATGTAACAACATTTTGTTGTTCATCTACGGTCACATTCATAAGCCTAAGAACCTCTCTGTTTCCATTGATAAAACATTTCAAATCATTTGCTCTAATGCTTGACAATACTTGTGATTTCCACAATAGAAAGTTTGCATTAATAAGCTTGATAGGAGTGGTGAATGTAAGTGTTCCACTATTTTTAGTGCTGGGTGTTATGGGTGTGTTTTGAGAAGTGCTACTGTGGCTGCTTACCATTTTTTTAAAGCTCTAATACCAAGTAGAAGAAGACAATGAAAATGAACTTTGCTTTTTCTATTTCATTCACCACTATATTTCCGAAAATACATAATATGTCTACATATATACAAGATGTGGATTGGAAAACAAGAAACCTAAGTGACTAATCTTTAGCCATTTGTACATGTATTGAAAACATAGAGGCCATTAGATCACTTTCTGTCACATTCCAGCAATTCTGCTAGAACGATATCCACAGTAGCTGTTTGTGCACCAGACGAATTCCAGCTCACTGCACTGCTTCTTTGTCCTTTCTGTTTTGTGTGCTGAGCTGTCATTTGCTTTGTTTTCTATCCCATTTGAGTAAGCAACATCACAGTATTTGCCATCTTCTTGTTCATCTTCAACAGGTCCACCAATGTTTCTGACTCGGAAATGCCACAAGTACTGCCAAGCTCTAAGACTCAGGAAATCTGGTTTTCGTAGCTAAAAACAAAAGAGGCAACACTGAAATCACTATGTGGCAAAGCTTTGATTATCCTTAGGACGCGTTGCTACCTGGAATGAAATTTGGATTGAACCGGAAATTTAGCCTGAACCATATTATAAATTCTTGGAAGTCGAGGGATGATCCTGCACCTGGAGAATTCTCTGCTAGACTTGACCCTAGTGGCTCGCCCAAATTCTTCTTGTACAAGAGAACACTGTATTTTATCCTGATGATCCCATCTCAAATTTGATAAATTATGTAATTTGCTATTCCCTTTTCTCTATGCGCTAGTAATCATCAACCTTGAATTGGAACTTACCTTTTGTATTTTCATGTAGTAGATATTTGAAAAGATATTTGTAAGCTTGAAAGCTTAACTAGTATTGCTGTGTCTTTGCTCAGAGAATACGGTATTATAGCTTGATAAACTAAAGATGAACTACAAAGTGATATATACACGAATGAGCCTTGCTCAAGATTAAAAAGAAACCAAAAAAAACAATAAAAGAAATGTACTATTAGGTATAAAGCAAAAAGCATTACTGCAGGCAGCAATGGAGGTGGTTATGCTGTGCATTGCTGCTGCAGTGTTTGTCTGCTGGTACTAGGTTGTTTGTCTTCCTCTGCAAGTATGATTGAAAAGCAAGTTTCTCTGCAACGTACTTGGGCTTGATCAGTGTGAAGGAGTTGCTGGGCTTTGATTTGTCTGTACTTGGGCTCTACTGTACTCATTTCATCTTCAACTTTAACTAGTGCAATGCATTCAAATAAGACATTTTAATTGTGGAGAGACGGGAATGCCCTAGGGATACTTGACTCGTCCAGTTTTGCGGTGCATTCAAGTCGTAGTATTATGTGTGCAAGACGATGCAAGAGACAGGCCAACCATGTCAACTGCTATTTTTATGTTAAAGCAACGAAACACCACTCCCTTCTCCAAAGAAGCCTACATTTTGTATCAGGAGATCTAAGAATGAACCAGATTTGTTTATTAGTGGAACAAGGTCTTAAAATAATGTGGCGACAGTGACAACATTTTCTGCTCGATAGATTTGTTAGGCTTTCCGAAGGTTTTTTTGAGTATTTTGCAGTGTTCTAATAATTTTTTTCAAAATTCTTATTGCAAATATATGAACAAACTCGTGGCAATTTAGAGACTGTTAATTCTTGAGGCCATAATCAGTAGCATAATAATAGATCAAATTTGTTAGACTAAACATACAGTGAAAACAGAAGGGCAATTGTCGTTTTTCAGTTGCAACTGGCAATTCATTTAATTTTCTCATATTGGCAATATTAATATAACAAGCATATGATCTTGTAATTAGATGTCATGAAAAATGGTGACAGGAAAGGGAAACTATGGGTGGCTAGAATTTCATAGGCACAAGAAAAAAGAAAAAGAAAAAATTCTCTTTCCCATGATTTGGTATCCTATTTATTATGAATCCTAGAAATTTATAGGATTTAATCAATTCTGTGACATCAACTTTCCCAATTTATTAGAAGATCATAAACTTAGAGAGAAAAAAATTGGTTACATTCCATTTTATAATGACTGAGAATATCTTCACCGTCAGTGGATAAGGGTATAGTTGATTTATAATGACTCGGCTTCGTACTTTTCAGACATAAATGACATAGTTGTAATAGGTAGGGGATGCCGAGAGGGGAACTCAAAGCATGCCGAGTACATATTACATTTTGCACAGCAAAGGTAATCTGAAGAGGGACCCGTAGTCGTCATGTTTTTGATATGAAAATTCTAGCAATTGATGATCTGTGAATGATGTCCCTCTGATATAAGCCAGCGGGTAAGGGTCATAAGAGCAGGTCGGGAGGGCAGGAAATTTGTGTTCGGTCTCTGTTTTTTTTTTTTGGTCATCCCACGAAATTTCCTGAATCATAAGTCCATTCTGATTTCCTTACACCGTCTCTTTGGAAAGTCTTCATGGAAATTGCAAAAAGCAAACATTGACTTTTGAATATTAAGAATTGACTTGCTTGAGGTTGAGGGAAAATTCCTTTCACCGTGAGATACAATGTATCATAGTTGACGAGTTGACGTATCTCCTCTCTCGGAAAACGAAAGAACACAGGCAATCACCGACAATTGGAGCTCATAAGTCCGAACGGCGTTGTTAATAATAATAATAAATAATGAATGAGTTTATTAATATTTATTCGGTTCAATAAAAAAGAATTTATTATTTTTATTTAAATAAAAATATCATTTACTTTTAAATTTATTAATAAATTGAAAATTTTAATTATTTCTTACTTTTTTTTAAATTTTAATTGTATTTCAAAAAAATAATTAATATAATAAATATTTAATAAATATATTTTATTAATATTCCTAAATAAAAATAAATAATTATTTAATAAATATATTTTATTAATACTCCTAAATATAAATACATAATTATTTAATAAATATATTTTATTAATATTCCAAAATATAAATACCAGTTATATTAATTAATTATTTTTGTTTGGACAAAAATATTTATTTTTATTGAAACAATTTATCCATTTCATAATTTAAAAAATTAAATTAAATTAACTTCAAATTTTTATTTTTAAATATAAAATAATCAGATGTTATACATTTAATAGGTAATCTAGTAACAAATATTTAAATTTATACTATATAAATATATTTGTTGATTAAAAAATATTTTATATTTTGAATGCATCTTCTTTTTTTTTTTTTTAATTAGTTTATAAGTTCAATTGCATATGAATTTTTATAGATTAATTGATTTTGAACACAATCGAAATTTGATATTCATATATTTAAGTGTCAATAATTAGTTTATTAAAAGTATATTCAATTTTCTATAATATTTATAAAATTATATTATAGCTACCAATAATATTACTTTTATTTTATTTGATAGTCAATTTATTTTTAAAAGAATAGAAAATATATATATATATATATGTATAATTACATCAATAATTATTGTTTATAAAATTAAAATTAAAATTATCAAATAAATATGACTAATTATATGAATTACAATATGTATAAGGTTATAAAATAAAATTATAAATTAATATACATATGACACATTTAAAAAAAATATTTATAATTAGAATGATGACAAAAATAATAATAATAATTATAGTTTAATAAGATGATGTTAGAATTTTTATAACAAAAATAAACAATAATGATGATAAATTAATTTGTAAATAAAATAATATTATGTTAATAATTATAATTTTTAATTTTTAAAGTAATATTATATAAATTATTATATGTAACTCAAATAATTTAATAATTAATTATTTAAAATAATTAGTTAATTAAAAAATAATTATATTAAATTAATTAAAATAAAATTATCCCAATAGTTATTATAACATAAAAAATTTTATCATTTCTTTATCGCGGACGTGGATTAGGATAATTTATATAAATGCCATATATTTTATTCTATCGTATTGCTCCAAAATATAAAATTGGACTATTTTGGTCCACTCACGTCCTTGTACCACGCAAGAAATGACCTTAAATATGCGATAAAACCAACAACTACTGTTTCCCTGGGTGAAAAATCAACGCGCATGGCGTTGATTTTTGTGTAGTGATTTATTCATTTATTTCTGTTGTATTATTAAGAGGACTCACTTTTAATAATACAACAGAAATTACACTTCCCAAATAATTCCTCAGCAACCATTCCATCAATACACCAAATGAATCAAAAACCATGAATCCTGCAAAATTGTTGTGTTACTTGTTGCTTTTATACAATCTTTTTAACATCTCCAATTCCATTGACAGTGTAGCATCAAACCGGCCCATCAAAGACGGTGAAGTTATAGTCTCAAGCGGAAAAATCTTTGCCCTTGGGTTTTTCAGTCTTAGCAACCCAGAAAAACGATACGTTGGAATCTGGTATAACCAAATTTCCGAGAAAACCATTGTCTGGGTCGCAAACAGAGACAATCCCATCAGCGATAAATTCGGGGTTCTGAGAATCAACAGTCATGGAAACCTCGCTCTGTACTCAAGAAACCAAACTGTACCTGTCTGGCAAACAAATATTTTGTCCACACTGGCGGACAACACTATAGCTCAGCTGCAAGATTCAGGAAATCTAGTTTTGGTTCGAAATGATAGCAGAGAAACGTTGTGGCAAAGTTTTGATTATCCCACAGATACTATGCTTCCAAATATGAAAGTAGGTTTAGACAAGCGAACCGGTCTTAACATATCCTTAACGTCTTGGAAATCCCCGAATGATCCTGGAACCGGGAACTGCTGGCACGTGATCGACCCCACGGGATTCCCTCAGGGGATAACATACAAGGGTGATATTAAGTGGTGGCGGACAGGACCATGGACGGGGCAAAGATGGAGCGGTGTACCCGAGATGACGGAAAATTACATCTTCAATTTTTCTTTTGTTGATAATCAGGATGAAGTATTCACAGTTTATGGTGTAACTGAGCCCTCTGTATATTCAAGACTGATAGCGAACGAGTCAGGATTTTTGCAACGTTTCAATTGGAATAATCAGCACCAAAGATGGATAGGGTATTGGAACGCCCCAAGAGAGCAATGTGACAATTACGGGCATTGCGGGCCAAATAGTAATTGTAACCCGTATCGTCGATACGATGACTTTGAGTGCACGTGTCTACCCGGGTTTATACCAAAGTCTCAGCAAGAATTATTCCTGAGAGATGGGTCGGGTGGGTGCAAGAGGAAACCCGGTATATCCGCGTGCCAAAACGGAGAAGGATTCGTTAAGGTTGCACGCGTGAAGGTACCCGATACTGCAGTTGCACGTGTGGACATGAGTTTGGGATTGAAAGCGTGCGAGGACAAGTGCTTGAGAAACTGTTCTTTCTTGGCTTACACAAGTGCAAATACTGAGAGTAATGATGGGGTTGGTTGTTTGACGTATCATGGAGATATGATGGATACAAGAACTTATACAAATGCGGGTCAGGATTTATATGTACGCGTAGATGCA
>JAXCLQ010045341.1:5434-20495 GCA_035584115.1 Cedrela odorata | reverse complement strand
TTGGTAATTGAAAGAGTTTGTAGGTGTATTGATCAATATTAATTAACCGTGAATTGTCTATAATTAAAATGTATTCTTACTGTATTTATTTATCCTTTCTCAATTTCTTCTAAAGAAAAATATCAAAATATTCTATATGAGTGTGATTTTCTTAATATTTGAGAAAGTGTTCTGCAATTGTACACTTTTTATATTTAAAGAGAATTTGTAATTCTACTTTTTATAATTAATTCTTTTAATTATAATGTTCTTGTATTTAGAAAAAATTTGTAATCTCATTTTTTATAGTGAATTTTTCTATTTTGTACGTATTTTTTTTATCTCAATTAATTTAGAAATTTCTATGTAAACGTGTGTTATTTATTTTTATTTTCATTATTTATTATTGTGCTTATATTATAGGAAAAATCACCAAAATATATATATATATATATATATGGAAGGTTAACCCTCCTATTTGTGAATTTTACATAGTCTCAAACTTAATTGGGTGGTAAAGGACTAAATTTGAAGTTTAAATCCTAGCAAACCTCTGAAACTTCACATATTTTAAATTTCTATCTAAATTCATTGTGGGCCAAATAGACTTGCATGGGATTCTGAATATTTGGCGACTGAAAATATTAGGTCCGATCCTTTTAGCTATTTGAGTGTAGATAATGTGCAAATTTTATTGAATCGGTCTATCATTTTGGTCACCAATTGGGCTTCTTGTTGTCTCTATGTGTTTTGATCCTCAGGTAGGGTTTTCTGCCAGGAAGTTTTTTGTAGTTAGATATCTTCTTTCGAATATGACTGTTTATTGTTTGGTTAATCTACTAACTTGTTGTATTTGTATTAGAGAAACTGAGAAGATGAAATGGCTGGTGTAAGTACAAAGAATTTTAATGTAGTTTTATAATAAACCATTTTTAATAGGGAGTGGTCCTAATTGATAAAGAGTTTGATCGTGATGTAATAGAATTGCTTCCTGTAAACATAAGTTTGCTCGAAATTTTGATCTGGGAAAATGGTATTTGTAATTTAAACGAAGAAGAAAAGGGTTTCGGAGTAATTTCGTACAAGGATATTGTAAGAAAAATTAGGAGGTTTGTTTAATGGTTCTATTGGCATAACCATGCCTCCATTAAGGTAAAAGAACAACGCTAGCCTATTACAAATATAGTATGTTCATATTTGAAATTAATCACACGTGGCTTGTTATTGAAAAATTATTGGCAACTAATAGACAAGTTTCACGCAAATTATTGGCAACTAAACGACACGTTTCTCACAAAATTATTGCCAAGACACAAAATTATTGCCAAGACAATAATAATTTTGTGTGGACCTCTTTACATTAAATTTTAAAGTCTTTCATTAACCCGATACAAATATTATATAAAATTTATATATTCGAGACATAAAATAATATAATTATTAAACAAATGATATAGAATAATATAATTAATAATTATATTGAATTTAAATTTAAAATTTTCGATACGTAAACGTTATTAATTATTTAAATAATTATGTTATGTTAATTTATTTATAATTTAATATATTTTAATATTTTATTTAGTTATATTTGTCACTTTTAAAGAGATATTTAGTATTATTTAAAATAAAATTGACATTTGAAAAATATATTAAAATATAATAATATATATTAAAAATGTTATAAGATTACAACTTGTTAAATTGTTTAATAATAATTCTGGGTTAGAGTTACTAAACGGGTTGAATTTGGATTACAAGACATAATAATTCGAATTACTACCTTTAATCAAAGTACACACATAATCAGGTTTTATTTTTTAAATTTTCTTATCATTTTAATTTTTGTTTATTTCAATAATTACTTTTCTTTATCATCTAGGATTTAAGTCTAAATCATATTCTAAATTAAAAAATAACTGATAATCTAGTTAACAAATATTCCAATTCCTTAAAAAATTATCTTCTCGCGAGTTTGGAGCACTTATGCTAAAACCATATATAAATTGTAGCTTTGATTGGACAGGAGGAGAGATTATTACTTTGTTCAAACAAATTAATTTATGTTAAGTTTTTTTTTTTTTTTTTTTTTCATATTACGAGAGACAATGAATTACAATATTTTCATATCATTCATGGTGAAGACCATGTAACTAAAAAATATGTTGAAATGGGAAATTGCAGAGAAAAGTAAGAAAATAAGAGGTATCAATGATATTGAAGGAGATAATTTTAACACTGAGGATGTGAAGGATGTTCTAGACCATAATGTATCTTTTTAATATGCTCAACTAATGTGTCCTACAACTTCAAATAGTTCATCAAGAAAAATGAGAAAAATTAAAAAGTTTATAGAGTAAGAGAAGCTATGAAAGAAGCAATTGTTCGTGTTATAGAGGAAACGAAAGACTCAACTAATCGCGTAAGGCTAGCTATAGGATAAGATATTAATAAAAAAACAAATGGGACTTAGTGATAGAATTAAGAAAAATTAATAGTTTTACAACAATAGACTTCGAAGTCATCACTCTTATTAATCGTGATAACGTTGCGTTAAATGTCTTTTACGGATTTTGTGATAAAGATAGGTATGTCTGGGTTAAACTTCTAATTAATGTAGAAATTTAATTAGTATTATTTAGATTAATAATTCAGTTTTTCAATTTGAACTCATTTTTTATTATTAAAATTTAGGATTATTGTTAGCGATGATTGTAAGTATTTTTATGAATTTATATTTATTGCAGCTTGTTTGGTTTATTAAAAATTAGATTTTATTTTTACTTTTTAATTTATGATAATAAATTGTTAAATATTATCTATACACCAACCAAAGAGAAGAATGTTATTTCTTTTATTTTTTTTTTTCCTTTCTCTTCCCCTTTTCTCTCATTTCTCCTTTTCTTGCTTGAATCCAAACACACCATAAAGGAATTTGTCCCCCCATCTTCAATGAAATATATTGTACATAAAAAGAAGACGTTAAGAGAAAAAAAAAGGTAACATCAATTCTAGAGCATTACAAGCCTCTAAAATACCGACTCCCATTTAACGAAGCTTCTTGTTCCTCTATTATTTAACAAAGCTTTCTATTTTGCCTTTCATCTTACCAAGCTTTTTACAGTGGTATTGAACTACTCGTATCCTCACTAAACAGAACCAGAAGTCCGTTATGATATCAACATACGTACGTGTATATACAGCTAATGTGGAGAAAATAGGCCACTAACAGTAACATCTTTAGTTGGTTTAACTTTGAGCACCGGATTTCTCTCAAAGAAATTGGAAGGCCGCAGCTCAAACCCACCATTCAGCGTTGGCATCACAGGAAAATCTTCTTGGTAAGGCACGTGATGAAATCCCATTGTGTACCATAACACTACGTCCTTATTTTCTATACTTCTGTTCCTGCATTAGCTTTCAAAAATCAATCTTGTATTTATTTAATTTTAATATTTAATCATTGAAGAGTGTGTTCATAATTTAGTGGTCCTCACTTGTTGCTCCACATAGCTAGGGTGTCATCCCCGCGGCTTTGATCTGCGTAGAGCCCTCCAGCCCATTTCTCAGACTTGTTATACGCAGTCACCCACACGTTGTAATTTGTGAACGCCGCTCTCTTTTGTGGATAATCATCGTCTGATAAAAGTGGACCCGTCACTCCTTCCGGAATCAGACGGTAGCCAACGAGATTCCCCATCTTTGTCTTCTTGTTGGGATTCACTAACACCAAATCTGCCGGTCCTGATCCAAGCTTGACCCTTGCGTTAGATTCTGTTTTAGCCGTGTGACTGTCAACCGTCCAGTAACTCTTCCTGGGTGATTTGAGATCGTTTACTCTGATAGCCTTCAATTTTGACTTGACGAAGGAGTTGGCATCACCGTCCACGTCAAGATCAAGACGGTAAATTAGGAAATGATCATGATGTACACCTATAGTATTTTCTGCCAGCAATGTACCATACGCATCATCCTCTATTTGGTCTTTGTGGGTGTAGTTTGTTCCCCTTACTTCCAGCATTCCAGTCAGCCCAACCTGCATGAAACAACGATATTATAACTTAATTTTCATTTTATAGAGTGTCGGCAAGTGTTTGTAGCGATTGAATTTCACCGTGACTTTGATAGAGCCACTCTGCTTAAATTCCCAATCATTAATATAATCGTAGTTGCCCAAAGTTGATACCGTCCTCACCACCAGGGTGACCTCTTGCCTAACCTCTCGTACCTGAATCAAATTTGGCTCATAAAAACAAATGAACTGCCAACATCTTCATATGATAATCAGAATTCAGAACCACGTTCACGTACCATTTTCCCTGGAATGGTAGCTTCAGTGTGTCGCCACATAATATCTCCGGCATACCGTTCGAAAATGCAGAAACCATTAGGCATTTTCTGGGGCATTCCATCATTCTTAGCAAAATATGCGTCCATGAAAATTGCATTTGGTGGGCAGTCTCTGAGTGGCTCCAGCGGCATCGAGCATAAACCGTAGCCATATTCGCCAGCATCAAAGAAGGTTCTGTAGTGCCATTCCTCTGTTAGATCCATGTATGGCACGAAGAGCTCTGATACATGCCCTTTGTATAATACTCGACGATACTCTTGCTTTTCTAGATCGTATATTGATGCCATTGATATTATCATTCCCGCTCGAGCGTCGAAACTTAGATGAAACTCCCAATCGGCCCACCTTGTATATTGTACAACAACCAAATGGACATTTTAAAAATTAAATGAACTAAAAAATACATCAGCAATTTAGTAATATTCATTTTCCATTTGAGAAACTTGTCTTAATTTACTTTATTTCCACATACCTTTCACCAGCATGCTAATTAAACGTACATGGGGTGCGTTTATTAATAATTCAGACGAACCTCCTTACCTAATCTTGTGTCCATCAATCGTGAAACTTGGTCCGTCGGGCTGAACCACCGTAAACCCCTTCAAACTCGGCCTAAAAGAGGGTTTCGGCTCTGATTCTCTGTAGTCCGTCCCATTAGCCTTTGGTACCGGAACGGTAACTCTATCCCGAAACTCTATGATCTTCATCTCTTCAAGATCAATGGTCATGGTGATCCCCTCTATTGGCCTCATGTATATATTCACAGTCCCATCTAAATAATAACACATAACTTTAACAATCCTTTTATTCTTCCTCTCCTCTCCAAACCAACCAACGCTAAAACTCTCGCACACAACCTCTTCAAGCTTAAGCTCTCTCTTGCTAATGGACGCCACAAATGGCGGGTATGTGAACGCCAGCTTGTTTGCATTTGCTTGATCTTCATTAGTGAGCCCAGGATAGCCATAACCATCGTAAATTATATCGGTTATGATTTCCTGCTGCGATAAGTCTACAATGATTTCATGGGTTTCAAGGTCTATACGCGCAATAACAAAGGCTTGACGAGGTGGGTTTGTGGTGGTTTTGTCTTTGAGCCACGAGAGAACAGTTTGTTTGCTTGGTTCTTCTAAACCTACGTATTGAAAGGTTAGGTTGTGGCTAGAGCTGCGGTATGCTTTTGTCACAATGATTCGGACTTGGGTGAATTCTAATGGAGTTAGAGAGTCTAGTGGGTGGTATTGGTGGCTGGGCATAATGAAGAAGGAGATGTGAAGAAAGAGAAAGAAGAAGATGGTTTTGGATGTGGACGCCATTGTCGTTTAAAAACTGTTTCTGTCATGGCTTTTATAAAGGCTAATTCCAATCAAATGATATCGTTTTTCACACCATTTTTGAAGCAACCAAGAGACGTATATTGCCGATGGAATATTTCTGCCGACTACATTGTCCAGACCTGTAACCAAATTTGTCGAAAATGGAAATTTTCTCTAATCTGCTTTGAAGCTAGCCTTTGTCGCTACATGAAATCATAATACTTAAATAAATAAGATGCGTGTTATAGAAAAGTTATCAGCAGCTAGTATTGTAATATTCTAACAATGACATTTTGTTTTCAGTCTTATGAAGGGGAAACTCAGAGAAAAGATCAGTAGAGAAATCATTCTACAAGTAACAAGCAGAATCATCGACACATACATGCCGGCACACTCTCCGTTATTTAAAAGGGGCGAAAAAAAGGCCCAACGGGCTCATGAGAATTAGTTGGGCTTGGATCGGCCCAGAAAATGTATTCATGATACTCTGTCACTGGGCATTTTCCTTTCGCCACGTAAGAAATCAGAAAATAAACGTAAACTCTGTCCGTCTCTAGGAAACTCTAGAACAACAACGACTTAGTTACAGGGTGCTCTCATTATTCGTGAACCGAAAAGCTCTGGTGGTTTCTAGTGGTACACTACAGTATACAGCTTGCTTAGGCTCTTTCTCCTGTTCTCTCACTGCGTCTCCAACAGTAAGTCACTAATTTTCTACTCATTTGCTTTACTAAAACAGAGTTATGTAGCTCTTCCATTTTGTGCACTGCTAATTTGCATGTTCCCTTTTTGTTTCTTTACGTTCTCCATTACTTGAAAATAATATGAAGTTTATGATATTTTGACTGACTTCTTGTTTTGGAGTTGATAACCAAGAAAGTTGATCATCATTTTTGGAACTGGGACGGTCTGGTTTTGGTGGATTGTTTGAGTACGAGTTTCTTGTTGATGGGTGTAATTATATTATTCTTTCATCGTGGATCTTTTACTTTCTACTTGACATATGCAATCTTTATAATTTGCATGTTTAGTTACTTGCTCTTTAGTTACGCTCTAGTTTTTTATGGTTAGTATTTGATTAAACTGAGCAGATGATGAAGTTTACTGGATCTTCTCTTCTCCTTAGTTTTATTAATCGTGAAATATCGTTTTATATTGGTGTGAAGAAGAGGAATAATGTCTTAGTTAGCCTGCTTTTCAGATGAGTTGAATTTGTGAAATAAAATGGTGGTAGCAAAGAAGAGTTGGTTGGTCGGATTTGTGCCCATGACGAGTAATTTTTTGTTTGTGTGTTTCATAAAAATCCTATGCAGCTTACAAAGATTTTGGTCTTCATTTTATCTCTCTTGGTACATGTGTATAGCAGATGAGACAAGTTGAATTTAAAGGTTGTTGGTTTCTTGGGGGATTTATGATCTTGGGTTGGATACTTGGATCAAAAACAACTTGAAGGTGTTTGTCGAAAGTCCTGCATCAATGATGATTTACTTAGTTCCCTCATAATTTAAAAGCACGGTCGTATCTCATTTGGGAAGAAGAGGTCAAAGAGTTGTAGAAAGGAATTTAAATCTTCTTTCATTGATAAATCTTACAACATAGATTGTTGTAGTTTGGTGGAAAACCCAAGACCACCTTCTTGTCATTGCTAATTGCTATGCTTATGGTTGTATATGTTGAGCTCTGTATTTATGATCATGAATTGTTTAATTTCTTCCACACTTATGAATTTGTCAAAATGCAGGAATGGCTGAACCAGCATACACTGTGGCATCTGATAGTGAAACTACAGGAGAAGAAAAATCCTCCCCTGCTTTTCC
The DNA here is from genome assembly GCA_035584115.1 of Cedrela odorata. Classification (NCBI taxonomy): domain Eukaryota; kingdom Viridiplantae; phylum Streptophyta; class Magnoliopsida; order Sapindales; family Meliaceae; genus Cedrela; species Cedrela odorata. The sequence continues at coordinate 13,032 of JAXCLQ010045341.1, read as the reverse complement.
AGAATTTGCAATTGGAATTGACCTAGGTACTTCACAATGTAGTGTTGCATTCTGGAATGGCTCCCAAATCGAGCTTATTAAGAACACAAGAAACCAGAAGATGATGCGATCATATGTCACCTTCAAGGATGAAATTCCTTTAGGTGGAGTCAGCAATCAAGTCTCTCATGAGCATGAAATGTTATCTGGAGCCACAGTTTTCAATATAAAACGCTTAATTGGCAGAGTTGACACTGATCCTGTTGTCCACGCAAGCAAAAACTTGCCATTTTTGGTACAAACCTTGGACATTGGTGTTCGCCCATTTATTGCAGCGTTAGTGAACAATGTCTGGAGATCCACCACTCCTGAAGAAGTCCTTGCAATATTTTTGGTGGAATTAAGAGCTATGGCTGAAACTCAGTTAAAACGTCCCATAAGAAATATCGTTTTAACCATTCCGGTTTCATTCAGTCGGTTCCAACTGACTCGAATAGAACGGGCTTGTGCTATGGCTGGCCTTCTTGTCCTCAGACTGATGCCAGAACCAACTGCTGTAGCATTGTTGTATGCACAACGGCAGCAACAGATTGGGCATGAGAATTTGGGCAGTGGAAGTGAGAAGATTGCACTTATTTTCAATATGGGTGCTGGGTACTGTGATGTAGCTGTGACTGCTACAGCTGGAGGTGTTTCACAGATAAAAGCATTAGCAGGAAGTCCTATTGGAGGAGAAGACTTACTTCAGAATATGATGCGTTATCTCTTGCCTAATTCAGAGTCTTTTTTCTCGAGCCATGGTATTAATGAGATCAAATCAATGGCCTTGCTTCGGGTTGCTACACAGGACGCAATCCACAAGCTCTCAGCGCAGACCAGCATTCAAATCAATGTTGACTTGGGAAATGGATCAAAAGTATCTAAAACGGTAACTCAGGAGGAGTTCGAGGAAGTAAACCAAAAAATATTTGAGAAATGTGAGTGCCTCATAACCCAGTGCTTACACGATGCGAAGGTTGAGATAGAGGATCTGAATGATGTAATACTCGTGGGCGGCTGCTCATATATTCCAAAAGTGAGGAACCTTGTTAAGGGCATATGCAAAAAGGAGGAACTGTACAAAGGTGTGAACCCATTAGAAGCAGTTGTTTGCGGGGCAGCTTTGGAAGGAGCAGTGGCTTCAGGCATCAGTGATCCCTTTGGGAACTTGGACCTGTTAACCATCCAAGCCACACCACTTTGTATTGGCATACAAGCTGATGGTAACAACTTTGTACCTATCATTCCTAGAAACACCACAATGCCAGCACGGAAAGATCTGGTCTTTACAACTGTCCGTGATGACCAAACTGAGGCATTGATTATTGTCTATGAAGGTGAAGGGCAGAAAGTGGAAGAGAATCATCTGCTAGGCTATTTTAAAATCACAGGAATTCCTTCAGCCCCTAAAGGAGTACCGGAAATAAATGTGTGCATGGACATTGATGCCTCAAATGTGCTGAGGGTTTTGGTTGGGGTCATCCTACCAGGAAGTCAACATCCAGCAATTCCTGTTATGGAAGTAAGACTGCCAACAGTTGATGGTGGACATGGTTGGTGTGCTGAAGCTCTACAGAAGGCTTATGGGCCCGCTCTGGACCTGGAGACGGTGCGGAAGAAACTATAACGGTGTCTTCAAGAGGGTCAAGTGACCTATATTGCCTTTGATTACTGTTTTTTTTCCGTCCTTTTTAATCTTTCTAGTGGACTTACAGAGTTACAGTGCAAAAGGAGAGTTGTATGCGTATAGACTGTCTATTGGAAATATATGTGGACGTTGCATAATGAAATAATACATGTAAGCGACTATTTCGTGGCTTTCTTTGTACATAGGTTATATGGTGCCCACAGTTTGCCTGATGTGCGTTGTTTTGAGAGGGGTTTTGCGGATGCAAAGGATAAAGTAGTGGGTGGCTCACATTTACTAAAAATGGAGAAAGTTTGATGTGGAACCTGTGTGTTATTAATTTGAAATTGATCAATTATGATAACAACAAAGTAAAATCATTTAATAGATTGCCTTTATTGAAAATAAAGAGTATGAAAATGAGAAACGCAACTTTTTGAAGGGGATGGAAAACAATCTATTAAAGAAATTGATAACTTTGGTATAGAGAAGTATGAGTTGTCTTGAGTGTTGCAATTCAAATGGCCCATTGCATAACTGAAAAAGAAATTGTCAGTTCCATTACGCAAGTTACTTCTTATCTTATTGGCATGCATCGTTCTTACCAGAATATCTGTGAATAATAGTTGAGGGATTACATTTGGCGTAATAAACCATGATAGCATATGGTTTTCTCGTGGGACAAGGCTAAAAGTGGGACGTTATTCAATGAGCTAAGCTGGCAGGATCTTGTCTTACTAATTTCCTACGAGGCTTTCATAATTTGTCTTCTTTATATGCAATGCTTTTACTCTAAGCTATTTCAGAAGTACTCTGAACAAATCTGCTGAGGTATTTTTCTTTTTCATTTTTTCTCCCGTTTTTCCACTCTCTGCTCGTTTAATTAAACTACAAATTGTTGGCCAGTTGATGAAATCAACTCGCAATTTATTCATTTTTGCATATGTTGAACAGGCAATCTACGTATAAAGATGGCTCCTGCATCGGCTATGTGGTCTGTGCTGTTAACAATTGCTGCATTTCACATCACCATGGTCTTAAGTGAGTAAACTGAAATGGCTGATATTATTATGTTACTTGTCAATGCTAAAAAAAATGTTGCATTTTCTTGCAATTATTGACATACTTTCGTAGGTGGTGATGCTGGCATCATCTATGGCAGGAATGGAGACAATCTCCCTTCTCCGAAACAGGTCATCGATTTCCTCACCAGAGATTTGAACTACAGAATTTCACTGATCCGGGTCTACGACGCCAACACTGATATTCTAGAAGCATTGAGCGGCACCAATCTGGTCGTAACAGTTGGCGTCCCAAATGAGGCCATCGCCTATGTAGCTTCAAGCCAAGAAGCTGCTGATAAATGGGTTCAAGACCACATAGTTGCATACATTAGAAAAGGTGTTAGATTTCGTTATCTTTGTGTTGGTAACGAGGCGATTCCTGGTATTGTTGCCCAGTGTGTTGAACAAGCACTTAGAAATCTTTACAATTCAATAAGGAAGACTGGCACAGATTATATATTTGTCACAACTGCTGTAGCAGCTAATGTTTTAGGCACATCTTACCCTCCATCACAAGGCCAATTTGCTTCTAATGTTGCTGATATTATGTGTAGTATCACACATTTTCTATACAGTGTAGGGTCACCACTTCTGATCAATGTGTACCCCTACTATGCTTTGGTCTCGGAGCCTCAATACATTACATTAGACTATGCTTTATTTCAAGCTCAAAAGCCTGTTGTTCGAGATGGAGATTTAGAGTACTACAATCTCTTTGATGCCATGGTAGACGCCTTTGTTGCAGCAATGGTGAGAGTGGTGCAAAGGGAGGACATCAAAATAGTTGTGTCGGAGACAGGTTGGCCAACCGTCGGTCACGAACCCTTCTCGAGTATAGACAATGCGCTGATTTATAACAGCAAATTGAGGGAGCATGCTATTGTAAGTGGGAGAACTCCGCGGAAGGCAGACATAAATATGGAGGTTTACATTTGTTCAATGTTCAATGAGAACTTTAAAAGTCCTGGTGATCAGCAGAATTTTGGAACTTTTTATCCTAATTTCACTGAGGTGTATCCTTTATGGCGTTGATTTTGACTGTTGCGTAGCCATTGAATTCGACTTTGTAGATTCATATTATGAAGTTATGATGGAAAATCATGGAAATTGACATTATAATATATGGTATCTCTTGAACATTTTGGAATACAGGTTTTATTTTATGTTTGTATTTGTAGGTGTCCATATAAATGTATCTACTAGACCTCATTTAAGCCCATTATAGAACATATCATTAGTCTGGATTTGTTTACTTGTCCTAAGCCCTTTGATTAATTTCAATTACAAGTATTGATAATAAATAGTACTATTCATTTGTATCATTGATGGAAAGATATATTGATTTGGATGATTGATATAAGGAATCCAAATTCAAAATAGATAAGGTAAACTTATTAATTAGGATCATTAATATAGTAGTATATTTGATAAAAGATTTTCTATATCTAAGAAAGAAAAACAATTAAGACTTAATTAAATTTGTTTTAGCCTTTATAGAAGATAAAACTCTCATAAATCTCCTTTGTATATAACTCACATATGAATGTATATAAAATATTTTACTACATAATATTAATATTAAACTAATAAAATTATTTCACAAAATTTATATCACGACTCGGTGACACCTCTCATTAATTATAATGTGTTAAATAATTATTGACTTAAGTATCTATTATTAATGTGGTAACTATATATTTCAATTTTGCATATGCAGTATAAGAATCACACTCGTTGATTCTAAGTATAAGGACTTTATATATAGATATATATATATATATATAATAGGATAATTTATGTCATTAACATATATTTTGAATAGAGCATAATCATTATCTGGTCTTTTATATAATTGTTTAAATACATATTGATATGTGACATAATTAATAACGAATGATTTAAATTATATCTTAATTTTTTTAATTTATATCATAAAATTTGAAAATAATTTATAAATTTTATTAAAATACAATATGAATCGTTTATTATTAATTCCATTACATACTTACATGAAAAAATCTCTTTATAAATTTGATAAGGACTAATCAAACACAACACTCAATTAATTGAGTTTTGGAGGCAAAATCGAAGGGTAATTAGTCCTTATCATAAACAAAACATAATATTACAGCATGAGGACCTCAACAGTCAACGTTTATCTTATTTATGTACAGATAAACGTCTACTGTCAGTAAATATAGATAATATTCAAGGAAAGAACTTTAATTTGTCCAAATTAGTTTGAGTTGTCTTGAGAATCTCGATCTATATATAAACAATGCTATTTCTGATTGATATACACATCGCATTACTTAGCAAGCGATTTTCTCACAGAAAATTAAACAGCTTTGTATTTCATGTAAGTTTAACAGTCCTTCCTACCATTTTACTTACATTTCTTTTGCTCTCTTCATGTTGTGGTATGTTGAATTTCATGTACATGTATCTTGCTAGCTACTATTCTGAAGGACAAGATGAAGCCTATAATGGTGATCTCCATCATGCTACTGGCTATGGCTGTGTCTCAGGACTTTATGGCTTTCGGTATGGAGGCCAAAGAAAAGAAAATTTGGAGTTATAATTATATGTATTTTTCTCTTGCAACAATAGCGTATAACAACTTCAATAGATTGTAGGTGCGACCGTTGGCATCAATTATGGAAGGATTGGAAATGATCTTCCTCCACCGAAACGCGTAATCGAATTCCTTGCAAATGACCTGAATAACGCAATCCCGTCGGTCAGGCTGTTTGATCCTGATCCTGAGGCCTTGAGCACATTGGCAAAAACCAACTTGAATTTATGCTTAGGGGTGAAAAATCAAGACCTCGCACCAATGGCAGCAAACATAGAATATGCTCGAAACTGGATTCACCAATTCGTAACTCCATACATAAATGGAGGAAATGGAACGCTCAAGCTCCAATATATTACCGCCGGCAATGAGGTTGTCCCGGGAGACGAAGCCGTCTCTGTCTTACCGGCGATGAAAACTCTTCGTCAAGTAATAGTTGAAGAAAATATACCGAATGTTCTCGTTTCAACTGTGCTGGCAGCTTCTGCCCTAGGAGTGTCATTCCCACCATCTGCAGGTCAATTTGCCCCAGACGTAGCTAGTATTTTGAATGATATATCAAACTTTTTGTATTCCACAAGAGCTCCATTGATGATAAATGTGTACCCTTATTTTGCCCTAGTCTTGGACCCTGCAGATATTTCCTTAGACTATGCATTATTTCAATCATCAACACCTGTTGTTCAAGATGGAGGTAATCAATACTTCAATCTTTTTGACGCCATTACTGACGCCTTCATCGCGGCAATGGTCAGGGCGGTGGGCAAGGAGGATGTCAAGATTGTTGTGACGGAATCTGGGTGGCCTAGCGCAGGCAGTGATCACCCCTTCGCGACAATTGAAAATGCACAAACTTATAACAACAATTTGAAGAAGCATATACAGACTGTGGGAGGGACACCAAGGAGGCCGGACCTTAATTTGGAGACGTATGTGTTTGCTTTATTCAACGAGAACCAGAAACCTATCGGGACTGAGCAAAATTTTGGGTCTTTCTATCCTAATCTCACTGAGGTATACCCATTGTGGCGCTGATTATTATCATCGATAACTTGAGTGTATGGTTGTGATGTAAAGTTATAATATAATTAACATAGTCAATAATTTAGTAAATTAAGTAACTTCATATATTGTCTTTGTGATTTTTCTCTATTTAAAATCATGAAAGTGTGAGAAAATAACGCGTCCTTATACTGATGTGATGGAACTATTCAATTAGAAGAAAATAAAATTTATTTTATTAATGACTAGAAAACAAGCTATCAACTAAATTAGTTCAATTACGAAAATCATTTTAAGAATCAAATATATTTTCTTTTTATTAAGCAAAATAAAATTTAATCCAATATGCAGTTTATGATTCATAAAATTTCCAATAAATTCGAAATTACTATTCGAATCTTATTTAGTTTTCTTGTTTTATTAGGATTCTTATTTGATTTTATTGTTTAAGTAAGACTTTAGTTTATTTTTTTCTTCTTTTACTTAAGTTCTAATATTTTATTTACTATGATTTATTATTTCCTTAGGATTAAAATTGTTTTTAGTATTAATAAGCTTGTTATTCATTAATTTGTTGAACAATTCATTTGATAATATTTTTTAATTAACTTTCCTTTTAGATTTTCATCCGTAATTCAACAATTCTCAGAGAATTGTCTCTTTTTGTGAGATTCAATCTCATTTGATTGAAGAAAGAAAAGAGTAAAATCGGTAAATTCTTCTAGGTAGTACAAGAGGTTTGAGGTTCAAACTACATTCACACCCGGTTAGGGTGGGAATTGGGTTTTTTTTTTTAAAAGGATTGAGCTAGAATTAAAAAAAAATGATTTTTAATAATATAATATTAAAGTTAAAAATAATTATGTATTAAGGGGCAAATGGTTCATTAATTTTTAAAAATTAAAGAGGTTGTAATAGTAAAATATTAAAGTTGAAGATGTTCAATTCTAAAAATAATTTATAAATTAAGGATCAAATGTTTACTTTTTAAAGTTGAGGATCAAAGTATTAAAATAATACATATAATGATGTAAAATTATAAATTATATATATATATATATATATATATAACTTTAAAATAAATTATGGGACCAAAGACCCTAGTAGAACCGCTATTAAACGCAAATATTATTTTTATATTTATTTAATAAAATTTTATTAAATAAATATATTTATTTTTAAATTAATTAATTAATTTTGATTATGAAAAGAAAATTTTGAAGATGGTATAATTTTATTTGATAATATAATAAATGAATAAGTGTTCATTTGGTATGATTTCTTTACTACCCAAAAGCTCTCTTCTCTTTTT